>KZ303547.1:0-83202 GCA_002705745.1 Coemansia reversa NRRL 1564 | reverse complement strand
ACAGGTTATCTTATGACACTTGGTAGGCTGTCCTGTCTCATGGATGTCGCGCAAACAGCGCACAATTGCACAATCAACCGCTGAAGCAGAATATATGGCCGTAAATGAAGCTGGCCGCGAAATTCGCTGGTTTCAAAAGCTTTTGGATTCTATCGGGATTTCATGCAGAACAACTACATTATATTGCGATAATCGTGCAGCTATTGATTGGGTTTCTAACCCTGTAGATCATGATCGAGCTAAGCATATTGATATTAAATTTCACACAGTTAGAGAATGGATTAAACGCCATGTATTATCGATTGAATATTTGTCAACGGATAAAATGCTAGCAGATTATTTAACCAAGCCAGTCAATAAGGAAGTTATGACTGCTACTAACCAGACCATTGGATCGGTAGTTCTGGTCGGGGAGTAATAAATTACCATCTTTCCTTTGTGGTCTGGCTCAGCTCACTTGGTTGTGTGAATGGTTCGGTTCCGAGTAGTAAAAGTTTTCTTCCCTATAAGGGTTTCTTTTATTTGTTAGGAACAATGAAACCTTTGTCGTCTTTAAAACAATTAGTATTAATAAGCACTGCCCCCCAAAAATGTAGCTACCTCCATCAAACAAAGAAAATGTGGTTGTCTTTTTTTCAAAGGTTTTCTTTGATGTTAAACAATCTAAATTTATTTTTATATTGCACAGATGGTAGCTATAAGGTTAGCTTAAAATATATTTTTTGTAACCGCCTTTATTTCAGCCTATAAGTATTAACTTAAGCAAAACAAATAACTAGTTTAAGAAAAAGTGTGCTTTTTGTGGTATGCTACCAGTTAATCAAGCAATGGATCACATGAAAATGCACAGTGGGTCTGGTTTTAGCCGCTGAAGTGCTAATTATAATTTAATATCAACATAGGACAAACCCCCTATGCCTACTTAAAAAGTTGTGCTTCATGCAAATATAGTACCTGTGTCACACGCTAAAAAGACATATATTCTCTACAAAAAATTATAAACCATCTGTTTTGAAGGCATATAGTTTTTTCTATAATTTGCAGCCAGGTAGGTACCACAAAGTACGCACTCGATAGGCCAAAATTAGCTTCTTAGCTACGTTTTATAACATTAGTTTTTTCGAGACAAAACTAGTAGAAAAAACAACATTTTTGTTCTGATGATTATATACAAATGGTTTATTTAGCAAGAAAATAAATTAGAATTTCCATATTGCGTATTTTTATAATATACTTTTTAGCTTAATAAACTGATACAACAAATACAATACAACAATAGACGTTATATAATAACCTTTAATTTATATCGACGTTCATCCTTGTTCTTAAATTCAGATGGAAGGCCAATATAGAATAACCATATTATATAGTCGTTACTACGCCCCTATTTTTGTGCGACAAAAGCCATGATAAAGAAATAAGTTGGCAGTTAACAGTTCTAAAATGTCATAATAAAGAGATCCGTGTGTTCTATGTTATATAATTATATTGACAGAATGGAGGAATTGGTGACTAAATAGCTTTTAAAGAGAACTATTTAAAATGATGCGCTATAAAACATGTTAGCATTAGCTTGTATAGATATTGCCCATACTTGCTAAAAATATAACCGTTTGTGCTAGTCTTGCTGGGTTCCGAATAATCATAATATTTAGCAGTAATGTGCTTTCAACCATTAATCTTTGTTTTCTTTATACTCACCATGCAGTTATTCTTTAGAGGGAGTTGGTGCAAATCGGTACATGCTGCAAGCAAATGCCAAATCTACAAATTAATACACACTACAACAATGCACAAGACGCTATGGCCGTTTACAAAGCATGTTGACTCTGATGCTTATGACTATTCAGAGCATCTCTCAGAACCAGAGCCACCAGAACTAAGACATATTCGGTTAGCAGCAATAGCTTACAATCGATCTGAGGCACAAAAAATGATTTCACCATTACAGGGAGCATTTATGGCTAGTCTTGTACGCGCACAGCAAGCAAAGGTTGTACTTGAGCTTGGATGTTATATTGGATATTCGGCGCTCTGGCTTGCACATGGCTTTAGATGCAACGGCGTTAATACTGGCGCACACTTGTGGACATGCGAACGCGATACAGATGCTGCGTATACCGCTCAAAAAAATATACAAATGGCTGGTTACCAGGACACTGTTACTGTTATGCAGCAGTCAGCGGATTTGGTATTGAGTAAATGGGATCCAAAGAAGAAAATAGATCTGGTGTTTATTGATGCCAATAAATCTGCCTACAAAAGTTACTACGACGCAATCATTGACCGGGAGTTGTTGCAAGATGGCGGGCAGATAATAGTAGATAACGTGTTATTCCGTGGAATGGTGTCTAAGCAGAGTGATTTGGTTGATAATATTAACGCAAAAATGTCTGTTAATTCAGAAGATCAAAGGCATAACAAACTGACACAGCTTGCGCAAAAACTCGGTAAATTTAATCGACATGTAGCAAAAGATCCACGCACAACGCAAGTAATTCTACCAATATTTGACGGGATAATGATCATTCAGAGGGCACAGATTTTGAAATGATATCTATACCTACATATAGGTGGCTGTTTTAACATGAAGATGTATCTGTTTATCTGTCTTGTGTTTGCTCAAATCAACAGATTTATCTAAACACATTAATGTCACTAACAACAAGTTTACCGGAAATACTATGTATCTAATCGATGTTGTGTATGTGTGGTGTATTGGGGAACGTGGTATAAAAGCCAAAAGCAGCGAGAGCAAAACATCTGAACAGTCAACTCAATAACACACAAGCACACTTACTTCAGTTTTTACATTAATCAACGCTTAACATTCCATAACATATTTTTAAAACAACAACAATTACTACTACAATACCCCTTTCAATTTAACATGGCTATTACGTTTGGCAATATCTTTATCGTTTCTGCGGTTGCTGTTTTTTCTAGCCTTGCATTTTCGACCAATGGCATGCCTGCTCCTCATGTGCACCAGCGCCGTGGAAATGATGGCGTGGGTGCATATGGCAATGCTGGCCTTTACGGCAGTGCATATCCCTATGGTGGTGCTGGCCTTTACGACAATGCATACTCATATGGCAATGGTGGCCCTTACGGTAGTTTAGGCGCATATAATGGTTTTTACTTAGGTGATGGTACCTATCCATTTGGCAATTTCGGCTATGGATATGGCATTGGATTCCCGTATGCAAGCAGTTTTACCAATGCCTTTGATGCCAACAGCAACTTTGCAAACTACAACGATGACACGCTCTACATTAACAACAAAGATGCAACAGCCGCAAACAGCAACGTTAACAGCTACAACAATGCCAATGTAATTGGATAACTTGGAGATTTCTAGTTCGGTGGAAAGCATGTGGTTGGTATAACAAACACTTGTGCAGCATACAATAGACATAGATATAGACATTATAGAATAGCGCCATTGGGCAAAATAAATAAACTAAACACAGAAATAGAAACGAGGCGCTATTATTCCAACGTGGTAAGGTTGTAAACCATGTCAAAAAATGTTTAAACCATATTACAGCGCTGTTAGAAAACAATATAATCTAGGTAGGCTATCTACATTATTTAAAAACACTTTTCAGAATTGGGCAGTTTAGTCAGCTCAACGCGCATTCTCGATGGTATAGTGGTGATTACGTCAGCCTGTCACGTTGGAAACCCGGGTTCGATTCCCGGTCGGGAAGCATTTTTTCTTTTGTCTTTTTTTTTGCAGCATTGCGTATTAAGCACTTTTAATTTTTTGCCATTGTTTTATTAGATTAAAACAAGCTTGACTGTCGTTCAGTTTATTTTTTTGTGACAAAGCCCAATAGTAAAGCAGCATAATACTCAGGTTAGAAAACATAGCCAATATACTTTAAAAAAATCTACTTAAAAATAAGTTAATGTCTTCTCCCCTGACTATAAAAAATTATTGCTTACAAAAAATTTATTTTTCTAGCTGAAGCTGTGGGTTTTTATTATTTTAAGGTAGACCTTGAATCAAAGACCTTTATGTAGCCAACGGTCATCATATAACAGCCATGCAACTTATGCTACATCTAAAAAATTTATGCTGTATTATGTGAGATAAGTTGTGTATTACATAAAAAAACATTTAATGCTTGCAATAATTTATAAACTAAATTTTTTAGTAAATAAAGGTTTTCCCTATATTTTTTTAACAAAGAACAGCAATAGGTAATAGTCTTAAAGTGCAACTAAATAAACTAAGAATCATTTTAGCAATCATATAATTTTTGAGTAGCAGCTAGCAGTTGTAATTATTTTAGAATTTAGGTGTTTTGCATCCAATATTGGCGCAAAAAAAAAAATAATAGTAGCTAGCATAAGATTTGTTGCAGAAAGTCGATGGTTTACCTTTATTTTAGCAAGTAATTATTAAATAGAAATTTTTTTATTTATTTAAAAACATTGTAAAAACTTTTTTTAGCCATCATGCTTTTATACAAGTCGGCCAACTCTTTTTGGGATTATCCTCCTTAATAACTTTTATCATGATATGAGTAAGGTCATATCCAGGATGGTTCAACTCAGGGGTTTAAGCAATCTTAGTGCAACATTGCTCTAAATGCGGTTTATGTTTTGTAAAACATCTTGTGTGGCGCAGCTTGAGGTTAATGTTCAAAAGCCATTTATTTCTCGTAAAAAAAAACTTCTCAATTCTCGCTCTTTTTGTCAAAAAAAACCATAAGTTTTTGTATTTTAATTAACTATTAGTAGTAAATTGCTTGGCTTAGTGTTTCTTAGCTGCGGCAGGCCGCATGGCCCAATGGAAAGGCGTTTGACTACGGATCAAAAGATTCCAGGTTCGAGTCCTGGTGTGGTCGTAATTTTTTACTTTTTAGCAAAAGCTTTTTAATTATTTATTTTTATAGTGGTTTGTTACTTTTATAATACAATTTATTGGCAACATCTAAATAAAGTATTGGTTAGACTTTTTTTTTTTTTAAAGTTGTGGTCACTTTCCCCTGAATGATGTTTGCGCTGTGCTACGTGACAACCTATTTTTTGTTATGCTTGACAAATTTCTACGGTTTATCTAGAGAGAACACAGTATTCCCACGCTGAAATGTTCAGAAACTTTCTTCCCCTGACACATGATAAATAATATGTGGCGAGAGTTTAAAAAAGCAGCAGTATAGAGATTTCAACGCTTCAGATTGAGATACGAATCGGGGAAGGGATTGGTAGAAGAAACAGGTGCAGTATCTCATCGCAACTTTGGCTTAATAAATTTCTCGCTTAAACTTTAGAGATGTTTATGGCAGTTAACCACACCTTGACTGTCTTTTATTTCTTGAAAGAACTTGAAGCCTCAAGCAACATCTAATAATTCCAGACCAAGTTTTATGCTAAATGATGGTAGATATTGCGCATTTACCCATTTCACCTAGCGTTTTCTATGGATAGATGGATAGCCAGACAAAAGCTAATATAATGCGTGAAACAGCTTAAGTATGGCGGTGGTATTGTTTTCGAATTTCCTCGACATATATTTTTATCTTCATAGCTCTATAATAATGTAAAGTAGTTCTCCTAGTTGTTTTAAATGTCTAAGCATCCAGTTGAAAATAACCAGCGGTTCACGTGATTCTATACTACTGATTTTTCAAGAGTTGGAAGCTGTCCTTCTCTTCTTAACCTCTAAACGTCTGTATTTTATTCCCCTCTTTTTGTGAATCTACGCAAAGTGTAGAAACAATGTCACAGTTGCTGACCGATTCTGAGGTTGAGGAGGTGGTCTCTTCACCTAGACCAAAGCCACAAGTGGTTCGACGACCTGTGCCTGTACGTGCGAAGAACAGCGGTACTTTAGGCCAGGCTAGTGCAAAGGCGGTTGGCAATGGCGTGGACATATTCGAGTATGGTAATAGCGACGATGAAGAGGAAGATGACGACGATTTCTTCAGGATTGGTCGGCCGGCAGCAGTCGCCGAGCATGAAAATAAAAGCAGCTATAGCTTGGCTGAGAGTGATGCTAGCGATTATAATAATACCTCTAAGCTGCTGTCGAGGACTGAGGCTGCAGAAGACATGGAAACTAGTGGTAGCGACTATGCTGACGACAGTGATTCAGATGGCCACAAGGATAGCAGCGTCCGAGCAAAGCGCAAACATCGAGACAGTGATGAGCCTTCTCCAGCTAGGCGAACAAGATCACGAAGTGTCTCGTTAACACCGCCACCGCCTGGTCCTCACGAATATGCTGGAACTGCAGGTTCAAGTGGGGAAGATAACCACGCCAAACCACCAGCAGCAGATGATAATATCTATGTGCTAGACTCAGACGGTGAGCCCAGCGCAAAGGCAACTTACTCTATATACGGACAAAATGGAGATATGGCCAATCTGGATCCCTCACTGCAGGAAGTCTTTGAGACGGGAGAATCAACCGACCACGCGTCTTCCAGAGGCATAGATCCAGCATATATGGACGTGAATTCACAAAACGTAGACCATGGTCGGTCTCAACAACAAGTCTTGTCCTCGGAAACAGAGACTCAATCACGCAACAGTAGTATGCTTGAGAAAGTCCAGATTGAATTTCAGTTTGTCTACGACGAAGACTTTCTCAACTACGAACTCGCATCTTTCTGGGATAAAGCTCGGTGGAAGCGAGTAAAAATTACAAACCGCGACAAGGTAGTAAAGAAGTTAAATGAAAATATTGCAGTTATCGCGTTCACTTCTAGCAGCATGGAAAATGCACTGCGGGCGTATGCGGATTCATTCGTAGTCAACGTTCTGGCAACAGATCCAGTGCTCATGTACAGGACAATGCGTGTATTTCCAACCAGCACGCTGGCCAGTTTGGGTAACAGATTGGCATATTATATCAAAGCATATCCTCGATCTGTGTATAACCGTGTACGGGAGAAGGAGGCTTTTGAGCAGGCGCAGCTTGCAATTGAGAGGGAGCAGACGCAGCGCGAACTGGAGATGGTCCGTGATCTGCAACGGAATGCTTCAGTAGACGAAGGGCAAGAAGAAGACAATATTCATTCAGAGGGCGATGTTGGCGACGCAGATTCGGGGGTTCAAGACGGTTCTGCGGCAGGAATCCGGATCAAGCTCCGTGACAAGACAGGCAAGGACACGCTTCTGCTTGTTACTGCCACCACCTCGGTGCAGGCAATCATTGAGAACTATCGTAGGTTAGCTGGTATGAGCCAGGATGTGGTGGTACGACTAGAGTTTGACGACGAGACACTTGATCCAGGTGATACTATAGGCGACACGGATATTGAGAACGACGATATGCTAACCGTATTTTCAAGCTAGCCAATTACATCTTGCATAGTTGGGCAACATATCGTTAAATGCTAGTGGGTGCTGTAGACTTTTGTTGGCTGTTATTATGCGTGTCCCACCCACTTCTCTTTTCCTTTGCCTCCTTGCCAAACTTGGATTATTAATTTCAATAATTGTTTTCTACCTCTAGCAATGAAGAGCTTTCAGCTTGTTCGAGACCTTGTCATAAAGCATCATGTTCACGGCATTAAGGACATTCAACAGTCGCTGAGGTTGTTGAATCATATGAAAAAGTTTGGCAAAGTCACTGCGTTTAAGTTTATGCGGGATCCAGTTACTAGTGAGCGCACTGGTATGGCGTTTATAACATATAAGCAATACAGCGACGCCCAAGACGCGCTAAAAAGTCGGCGACAGACTGTCCCTGAGCTTACTGCACCTTTTAACGAAATTGAAGTTACACCATACCAACGACAGGCACGCAAGGAATAAATCAGTGAACTATATTCCAAAAGATGCAGATGGATGGTAGAGAGGCAAAAGGCAATTGTATTAGAGGAGAGATGGAATATGTGCCGTGTCTGCTGTGAATAAAATGTTAAGTTTTCTACTATTTCTCACCAACTCCAACCACACAGCTCCTTTTACCTATACAAAACCCCCCGGTACAAACGCGCTACACTCATGGTACAGATCCTCCATCTCAATTGCCACAAAAATAATCTTTCTCTAAAAGCTAATATTTTTTGCAAAAGGAAAAAAATATAGCGATGTTATATCCAATAAAAGATATTGTAAAAAAAAGTCGAAAAAAGCTACTGGTTTGCTTGCGAATATTTGGCAAGTTTATCACTGACTTCGCGATTGATCTGGAAAAACTTTGCCACGCAACGGTCAGCGCAAACAGATTCAGCTTTAGTAAGTTCTTCATCATTGTAACGCTGTATCAGACACTTCTTGTAGCACAGATCATTAATACGAGCAAACATATCTGTTACCATTTCCATTTCCTGCTCGGCAGCAGCAAGCTGTGCATTTGGGTCTGTTTGCATCTGTCCCATGCCAGGCATTCCCGTAGGTGCAGCTGGTTGAGTTGGCTTTTGTGAACCTCCAAATACTCCGCCAAACATTGTATAGAAAAGGGGTGGAGTAAAAGATAAGTGTACTGTTGTTAATTGAGCTTTCTAAACTAACGCAAAAAAGACAAAAATGAAGGTGGCAATCACTATGTCTGGATCACAATGAAATGAAGATAAAAATTTATGTAATCAGTCTGATCAAGGTTGGTTTACTGCTCTTTTTTTTTTTTTGCTATGGATGAACTTGCCACAGATTTTTGAAGACTGGCTTCAACTGTAGTTTACTTGCAATTGGTGTTCAATTCTTTCATTATCATGGCTAAGAAGAAGAAGATCAAGGAGAGAAGGATACAGAGGCAGGTAAATCCCACAGAGATATCCAAAGTCAAAGTTAAACAGATTTCCAGGACGAAAAAATATATTTCTAAAAGCAGTGGCGACGGGTTTCGTTATGCCAAGCACCACACAATTCTTCTAATTGGTGAAGGCAACTTTAGCTTTGCTCGCAGCATTGCCAGTAGGCTTGAAAGTGGTACAAACATTGTGGCTACTGCACTTGATTCCGAGGCAGTTGTCAAGGAAAAATATTCCGCCGATGCAGAAGACCACATCAAAGAGTTTAGACGCCTAGGTGGTACAGTTATGTTTGGAATTGACGGTACAAAACTGAAGACTTACAAACAGCTTCGTGGTAAAAGATTCTCTCATATTGTATTCAACTTTCCTCATACTGGTAGTGGTGATAAAGATGAAGGGCGAAATATTATCCTCAACCAGCGACTTCTTCTGGAATTCTTTAACAATGTGCGTGAGTTGCTAACTGATGGCATTGCAATTTCTGATCGACCAACTAGTGGATCTTTTGATGATGATGACCATAATGACAACTACAGTAGCGGTAGCAGCGATAGCGAAAGCAACAGATGTAAAAAGAAGCGCAAACAACATTGGCAGGCTGGCTCTCAAAAGTCCAACTCTAATTTTATGGAATTTGAAGGCGTTCAGGCGCAGGTTACTTACAACATTGACAGCGATAGCGATAAAGAAGAAACAACTGCATCAAAGCAAGAGCGTGGACAGGTACATGTAACACTAAAATCAGGCAAACCGTATGATATGTGGAAGATTACAAAGCTTGCTCGACAATGTGGTTTAATTACACTGAGCGCTTATCCATTCAAACTTACTGCTTACCCCGGCTATGAGCACAGACGGACATTAGGATTTAAGGAGGGCCTGTCAACTGACGATAACCAGGAGATCAGAAACAAAAATCCAAAGGTATATGTGTTTGCAGCTGCTCTGGATAAGACTAAGAAAAATGCAAATGGTGGTGTGCGTCAGAATATTGCCAACACTATCAAGGGTCGTGGGCAAAAGCAACAAAACCAAGAACAACAGCGCAAGAAAAGGAAATATAGCTAAAACAGCTGATCTTGCATCTGATACTCGATTTAATTACCAATCCGCAGTCATCTTGTCTGTCGCCAAGTGTATGCATCGTAGCACCCAGCTCTTCTTCGTAGTCTATAGCGACAAGCTTTTGAAGTCTTTATGTATATCTTCCCTATAATAACTCTGCTCTAATTATAGCCAAGTATCTTTTAGTTTGCGAAATTTATAACACACTTTTGAAATTCGTAACGTCGAGCCATGGTATGTTTTTTGCTCTGGTTCTACTTGGTTGCTATATTCAGCGCGTATGCGTATATACAGAAGAACTTGAAACTAACAAAGATTACCCATATAATATTGTAATGAGTTAGGGACCACGGTTGAGTCTGGAGGAGAAGCGTAAGCGCATGATGGAAATATTCCACGAATCTCAGGAGCCTTACCTGTTAAAAGAACTTGAACGGATCGGACCAAAGCAAAAAGGAATTGGTAGGTAGCGTGTATAACATTGGATATTTTTTTATAAGTAGATATGGTTGGTGAGAGATTATCTGCTAAAACACTGCTACATTTCTTCAAAAGCTACAATATCCAATTGTAGTATCACAATCTGTAAAGGATGTGGTTCAGTCACTTGTTGATGATGGAATGTGTCACTGCGAGAAGATTGGTTCATCCAATTTTTTCTGGTCGTTTCCAAGTGAGGTAGCAGTTAAACGAGCTAATAAGCGTGCAGAATTGGAGAAAGAATTGGCTCAGATGCAGGCCAAAAATAAGGAACTTACAGATTCTATTGGTGAGGCACTATTAGGTCGCGAGCAGACAGATGAGCGTGCCAATCTACTTGAGGAGCTTTCTGAAACTGAGACATCCTTCAAAGAACAGCAGGTAGAACTCCAGAATTTCAAGGAGTGCGATCCTGTCCTAATGAATCAGAAGCGTGAAGAGGCACAGACTGCCCGTGATGCTGCTAATCGCTGGACTGATAATATATTTATTATGCAGAGCTGGGTCCGTGATAAGTTTAATATGGACATGGATCAGTTTAACAAGCATTTTGAGATCCCATCAGACTTTGACAATGTTTAAAAAAAAAATTCCCACTCCCGAAAGTGTCCCTTTGATGGAAGCAAAGGGACAAACTGCTGCGTCCGAAAATGAAGTAGCATGCGTAAGCACTCCCTAACCAAACACAACAGCTTTTTTTTTTTTTTTACCTTTATTTTGTCTCAAAAAGTACTAGCCTCTCGTTTTCTTATAGTCAATCTGTCTTTTTTTTTTTTTTTCAGCTATTATTCAAGACAATCACACAATGAACAACTTTGTCAAACAACTTACTGAAGACAAAACAGACGAGCCCAAGTTATGTAAAGAGTTGCATTTCGAATTGGCACCTGTTAACGATCCGCTTTCAGTAGGACAACAGTTTGTAGATGTAAAGTCAGAAAAAGAGGCAATGGTTCAGGTAGCTCATGGTACTACAACTTTGGCTTTTAAATTCCGTGAGGGAGTACTGGTAGCTACAGATTCGCGTGCAACAATGGGCAATGTCATCTCGTCACAGACAGTAAAGAAGGTTATTGAGATTAATGATCGTCTACTTGGTACTATGGCAGGTGGTGCTGCTGATTGCTCGTTCTGGGGTCGTGTGTTGGGTATGGAGTGCAGACTGTATGAGCTACGTAACAAGAAGAAGATTTCGGTGGCGGCTGCCTCGAAGATTTTGGCTAATATTGTCTACCGGTACAAGGGCTCTGGTCTGTCGATGGGTATGATGGTGGCTGGATGGGATGATAAGGGTCCTGGACTGTATTATGTGGACTCGGAAGCTCAGCGCCTTGAGAACGACTTGTTCTCGGTTGGCTCAGGCTCGACATTTGCCTATGGTATTCTGGATGCTCACTACAAGTACGATATTGGTCTGGAGGAAGCTAAGGATCTGGCACGCAGAGCGATCTATCATGCTACGCATCGCGATGCGTTTTCGGGCGGCATTGTGCGTATGTATTGGGTCCATAAGGATGGATGGGAGGCGTATCCGCTTGAAGACGTTACGGAGCTGTACTACAAGTACCATCCGGATATTACGATGACTAATGCTTTAGAAGCACCTCTAACGACGCAGACTACCGCGTAATGATGCTTATATGTTTTTTTTTTCGTACTTTTCTGATCAACTTTACTATTGACACATTGCAAGCATTCTTCGAATACTGTTCACTTTTTAACTCAAAACAGAACAAGCCCCAGGTGATTTGTGTTATATTGCATGAAATATTTGTAAGCTGATATAGTTGCAACTGGTGCGATAATTGGAATATATCTATTTGTTGGAACTCTTGCCACGTAGACTGACAGATAAACGCGCAAGGTATTCGTACGTCATAAACATGCCAGCATTGGCAGGGAAAGCACGTAGAAGAGTAATACCGAGACCACGATAGAAGGCGCGGATGCCACCACGAGCGTATATTTTGCGCACAGTATCTACAATACTCAAACGCTGCCCTGTCGAGCTCTTCTCAGATGCACGCACATCGTCGGTTTGAATAAAAGATTTTACCACGTCGATGGGGTAGGATGAGAAATTGTAACTGATTCCAGCAAACCCACCTGCTAGTATAATGCCGCCTGGGCCAAGATTTTCCTTTTCATGACGTACAGATGAGTCTGCGGCATTTTGGATTTTGAGAAGTTGCTGACATATAAGCTCATAAGTGCCAAACCAGCAGGCAACTCCCAGTGATTCGCGAGCTACGGTAGGCAATATGCCCTTGTAGAGTCCTGCAATGCCCTGCGTTTTAACCAGATGAACTACCACTGACAATGGGCCAGAAAACCGCGCTGCCGACGCGCCAGCTTTAGATGCGTTGGATTGAGCGCTATATCCCTGCACATTCTCTACCTGCAACTTGCATTTTACCAACTCCACTGGTGAGAGGATAAATGCGCATATGACTCCCGATAGTGCACCGCTGAGAAACAGTTGAGGTAACGGCAGAGGTGTATCTCCAGGTGAAGCTGATGAGGCACTGCGGATAACTGACTGTATCCGGTTGTAAGCGTAGAAAACCGCAGCGGTTTCAGCCATTGCACCCAAAAGTGGCGATGTCAGTCCACGGTAGAACCCTCTAAATCCCTCGTTCTGCCAAGTCTGTTTCAGACAGTCGAGGGTGCCTGAGAACACCTGCGAGTCAGACGTTTGCAACCGCACCTTGACTGTATCAAAGGGGTACTCGATAGTCTTGCCGACCATTCCTGCTAGTGAACCGTACGCAAGATCCTCGATGCCGCTAATCCTAGGCTTTCGCTGTTGCTGGTCTGTCCCGTCTCCACCACCATGTTCAACCACTTGCATGCCTTGTATCTCACCCTCCATATTGCTATTGTGTGTATGCGTATCTAAGCAAGGCGTATTCCCTCCTAAACTGCTTCCTTGCAGATATATAGTCGGTAGTGGGACTGGCGCAATAGATCCGATAAATAAGACGTGTAAAGTGACACTATTGTTTTCTAACTAGTGTAGAGTTTGTATAAAACAGCGAGAAGCTTCGAAGAAAACAGTATGGTGGGCGGGGGGGTGTTCATATTTCACCAGTGCTGATAAAGGGACAAATGGACTGCAAGACGTCACACATTGGGGGGCTTACTATCATCCGATCAAGCAGGATCCAATTGGCTTAATGCAGGGCTTGGAAGAGAGTCAAGCAAAGAAACTCGGCGGTTCCCACACTTTGGACAAGTGAAATCGTGGCGCGCGCACGGAAGCTAACAGTGTAAGAAGCAAATGGTTCCCACTCGTGCGACAAAGACGCATCTACATTAGCGCCTAGTTGCAATAAAAACAAGCCTTGGCATAGTCACTATCCTGTGTACATTAGATCGACACATAAAAAACGCCCTTGCGCATCTAGAAAACCAAGTGACAGCCTTTTTTTCTTCTAGTCACTCTTCTTCTTATTTCTACTTTTCAACTATCATAAAAAAAGACAACCACACATAAGAAAAGCTATGAGTAAATCAAAGATTCTTTGTTTACATGGCTTTGGCGAGAGTGCCGAGTTGTTTAAAATACGGTCGCGAAACTTTCGTGCTATAGTAGGCGACTGTGCTGAGCTAGTGTACCTTGATGGGCCGATTGATATTGGTAGTCTACATATGACAACTGGCGACTTGGAGGAGGCTGAAGTGGAAAACGAGTTTACTAACTTGGCGTGGTGGTGGATGCGGCGGGGTGAGTCTTTTGAGGCCCGTGGCCTTGGTAAGAC
This sequence comes from Coemansia reversa NRRL 1564, assembly GCA_002705745.1. NCBI lineage: Eukaryota > Fungi > Kickxellomycota > Kickxellomycetes > Kickxellales > Kickxellaceae > Coemansia > Coemansia reversa. The sequence goes on along the minus strand of KZ303547.1, from coordinate 69,176 downwards.
GCTTGACCTTATTAGCAAAGTACTCAACGAGCAGGGTCCTTTTGACGGAATCATGGGCTTCTCACAGGGCGCCTGTCTTGCCATAGTCATTGCACTGCTGCTCCAGGGCAGCGCCACCGATGGGCCTATATCTCTAGGCGAAGTTGACCATCCACAGATCAAATTCCTGATACTGGCAGGTGCCTTCCAGTTAGAAGTTCCCGAATACGATTATCTCTATACTCATAAGATAGATGTACCCAGTCTTCATATCACAGGAACATATGACACGGTGGTTGAGCCTGAGCGCTCTAAGCTGGTGCAGGGTTTCTTTGAATCGCCAGAGGTGTTTGAGTTTGTAGGTGGCCACTTTATTCCTCAGTCTCCAAAGTGTGCAAGGGTAATGCGTGCCTTCTTAGCCAGATTTGTTCCTGGAATCGAGTCAGACAAACCAAATACTGTGGAGGCCGGCAGCTCCACCACCCCTGCCGCTGCTACTCCCAGCGATAACGCCGCCGAGCCCATTCCTTCGAGCGCCTGATTTAGACAATCCCATCTTTTCCATTTAAAAGTGCAATTGGAGAAGAGGCTGTAATTGACGCGTGGCTGAGTCCATAAAATGATGAGGTGCAGCCAGAAGCCACTTCTAAACCTTGCCAGAAGCGAGATTACACATTTTATATTTTGTGTCGCTTCTACTAAGCTTCTTTCTTCTTTACAACCACTCTTTGGTGTTTTTCTCAGAATATATTATCATCTCTCTGTTGCATTTAAATTATTTAAAGATGGTAGTACCAACAACCGAACAACAAAAAACGCCTGTCCAAAAGTTACGCATATTGTGTTTACATGGTTATGAGCAAGATTCGTCTATCTTTAAGATGAAACTTCGTCAGCATGAGAATGCACTTCGAGAAAAAGCCGAATTTGGTAGGTAAACTTGTTAACAATAGTTTTGTTATTGTCAAAGGTTATATTTTAAGAAGCAGGCCATTCAATGTTTTCTAAAATTAGAATCACAGAGCTTTTTTTTTTTTTCATTGGTTTTATTTTTGTTTTGCTGGAATTTTTCTATAAACATATAGTATATGTTGATGCACCGAATATCCTTTGTCCTTATGACATCGATGGAATGGACAATATGGCACGCGCAGCAGATGCAAAGGCTGGAAATACTCTGGATCGAACCCTGAGAGGATGGTATTGGCTGAAGAGCGCAGAACCTGAGGTTATTTGTGGTCTTGAATCCAGCATTGCCTATTTGGAATCGGTTATCAACCATCAAGGACCGTTTGACGGAATTCTTGGATTTTCGCAAGGTAAACACAATGGATATATATTAATTGACATGTTTGTATTGCATAGATGGTGATTAAAATATTCTTAATAATTTGTATTGCTACAATTATAGGTGGTTTGATGGCTGGTCTAATGTGTGCACTTCTTGAGCGTCGTTGTAAAGAGAATGCCAGCAGCGGAAACGAGCATGGTCATTTCTTATTTAGGTTTGTTGTTATTGCATCTGGATACAAGTTGAAGGATTCCAAGTGGACATATCTATATGATGAGCCCATTTGCACACCGTCGTTGCATCTGTATGGAGTATTGGACTTATTTATCCATGCTGGAAAGTCTATCGAACTACGTGATGCTTTTGTCCAGCCTAGAGAATATAGCTTTATTGGAACGTAAGTATCTTTGACATGATTAACATATTGCATAACCTATTTCTGGCTAATAGATGGACTTGTAGTTACTAATATTGGCAAATTTGCACCTTTTTTTTTTATTATTTAACCACTCTGTAGGCACTTTGTTCCAAAAGTACATGATGCTATAAGAACGATCCAGCAATTTATCGAACAGTTTGCATAATAGAGGGCGTGAATTATTCTTCTAGTATTTTATTTGCTTTTAATACCATAGACAGTCAATATGATGGAATCTTTATTAAACAACTTGGTCATGCCATATCTTAGGAAAAGGCACAGACCACAAGATACAAGCTATCCTGTAATTATTACTTTGTATATTGCGATTGTAGACATTCACAACAATAATATATCTGGGAATGGTTAACTCGCAAATCACTTGCCAATCTACAAACTCCTATGTCTGTGGTCGGTCGAGGTGCAAGGTCAATCCAATGATTCCGTAAATAAATAACACAGATGCATGTTATTGGGGAATAGATAAAGATCATCCAAACAACAGTGTTGTCAAGCTTCGTCTGTTGTTTGTTGAGTGCTGGGTATCGAGTAGGAAATACACAACTTTTCTGTGTTGACATTCTCCTCAACAGTAGGATCGGTCAATGCATATACCCGTCTCGAACAAGTCCAGAAAATAGAGGCAGAGACATATCTGCGCACCATAGAGATGTACGCTTAGAAATCATCTTAAAGCAAAATTGACCAGTAATTAGCACAATCTACCGGCCGGCATATTAGGGAGCATAGATGATGGCCGGAAACGCACATTCAAATGCATATAGCAACATTGCACTTTTTCACACTAAGCCTACAAATGAATTGACGACATGAGCTTCCAAAATTTTGTGGATCGCCATTTTCTCTAGCGTTTTTTCCACCTTATTCGCATATCGCCGATCCCAGATAATGTCCAGGGGAGGGGAAAAGGGGGAGTGTACACAATTTTAAGATACAAGAGCAGCCCTTAAAACAGCGCAGGTCCATACCCACAGTCCTGGAGCGGCAATTCTACACGGAGGAGGGAAGACAACTTGAAAGACATTACTTGAAATTGCATCTCTAATGACAATTATGTCATCAAAAAAAAAAAAGCAGGAATAACTGCTGTCACCAATTTAGTTTAGTACTTTTTCTCTGTGGAGAGCGACATTACAAATGAGAAGCAATCACTGTCGTCTGAAACAGCGATAGTCAGCTGTGTTGCTTTTCAATGACAATACCGTATTATACAAGGCTGCTAGAGTGAATCAATTCTTTTCTTCAGTTGATTTTCCTCTCTTGAAACTGAGTTTGTTATTTCGTGTGTGTATTGCCAATCATGCTAGATACAGTGCACTCATCTTTTTATATAAGCAAGAGTTGTCTGGAGAAGAAGTTCTAAGAAGAAGAAAACAAAAAGCGACTATGAGAAATTTACGATCAACAAATGTTAGTATTTTAGTCTAAAAAATACGGGAGAGTGGGATTATCACTGTCATTCATATATTGGAGCAACTGAGAATGACTGCCGGCGTCTCATTAAATTAGCAGAATAGTCTAACTATTGGGTTTTGCGTCTTATTGGTTGAGTAGGACAAAATAAGGAAGCAAAATGCAGCCCAGGGAAAAATGTGAGGAGGAGGGGGGGAAGAGATGAGATATCAGCAGGACGACTCAGGACCCGCCGTGGTCAGATGTGTTTGACAATGAGTGCAGAGTAGAGCCAATCGACGGTTAGTTTTGTCGTTTGCTTGCGCATTCTGAAGAAAATGACTGGATTGCATGGTATAAGTAGCAAACGGTGTTCAAATGTAAGGTGTCTTTTGGTCTGCAAACAAATGGTGCTGCGCCTTTTCTACATTATTCTTTTCTAACATCAAAATACAACACATAAGACAGCGGACGTGCATGCGAGCATAGGGCAAATACAACAACCTTCAAACTCGCTTGTACTATAAAAGGTAGTTGGCATTGTCCATAGACAGAAGCATCACAGTTAGTGATATCCTTTGCTCATGTTCACTTAATCAATGAAGGCTTGGGCAAGCCAGCAGCCTCCTCTGAGGGATTCCTGAGCGCAGGGAGTAAATGTCTCAATCAGGCTTTGGTCTTGCAGTGTGCGGCTTGGCAATACTGGGGAAAAAAAGAGGGATTTGCGGACAAATCAAGCAGGACAGCATTTTGTGCAAATCCCCAAGCTTGTTTCTCCCACTGTCTTTCGGGAAACGGTCCATCCGGTCCCGGTGTTTCTCCTCCCCCCCACAAAACAAAGATCACCTTTCGCCCCCGCATTAATCGCATCATAAACATGCCTATGTTGCACTGAGGAGAGAGACAGTGACATGCAGGCGGACCGGACTGGACTGAACCACAACAAAGGAGAATCTCTTTTGATCACCAACCCCCCCTTCAAAAACTGGACAATAATACATATTCGGCCGAACAGACTCTTCCACTGTTTGACCGTGACAGAGAGTAGAAAAAATGCAGCAGCAGCTTGTATGGTTTCATTATTTTTCTTGCACTTTTTTTCTTAGATGGGGAGCGCTATTATTTTCCGTTTTTTCCGGCCTTTGCAAGGGTGATCGCGGCTATGCTCTCTTCTCGGCAAAAGGGGGGGGGTGCTGCATACCCCCTCTTTCCACCTTCTTAAAAGGTTCTCTTGCAGGATCAGCCATTTCTTTTTTAGGCCTAATGGAAGACGAGGAAATGGGCAGAAAACAGCGCTGCCTCCAATAAATACAACCAGAGCGCCCGACAATAGACGCACGCCTGGGATTCCTTTGCGTTCTGTCCTCTGTTGCCATTTTCCTTCTTTTATTGTTATTTCTCATTTTCATACTTGCTTCTGCGTTGACCGCGAGCAAAAAAAAACCCCACTGTCCTCATCCTCCTTGGTCCACCTGCTCTCTGCAATTCTCTTCTCTCATAAACCCACTGCCTTTCTTCGCAGCCTTTTTCTCAGTTTTCTTTCTGCTTGAGTTGCGCTGCCTATCCTTATATTCTTATTGAATATACCCAGTTGACCTGGATTCTGAAAGGCGATTGTTAGAAGAGATTCTGCATTCTTCCCTCCATTGTTATTGACTTGCGAACGTCCATTCCTAAGCTTTATCTTGCTTTACTGGCATTTTGTTATCCATAGAAATTGGACGAGACTACTGGAACCGCATATCCAAATAGTCTTTAACAGATAAAAAGAAACGAGCAAACGAAACAAGAGGTGCTAAAGATCCACACACCACCCGCATTATTTTTTACCTTAGCGAAATAGTGTGTGTGTGCCTTGTTCAACTGCATTATCGATTATCCCATTAAAAAAAAAGCACTGCATTAACATGACGTTCCCGGTGCAGCCGAACTTTACTTTCCTTGATACGCTGGGCGGCGAGGGTGATTGTCTGGCACAAACGACTGCCGCACAGCAACAGCAGATGGCGGCAATGGCAATCGATGGCAGGTCCAGCGCATCGCCCTACTTTCTCAATGGACATGCATTGAACAGCAACATGTATGGAGTTAACCCGTTGGTTGTCGAGCCATCGCAGATTCCGGCGACGCTAGCGGCAGCATCAACGGGTGGAGCAGTTGGGACAGAGGGTCGGCGCCGGTCTCCGACCAACAGTACCGGACGGTCAGGCGCGACTCCTGCGGATCACGCACAAAGACGGGCCACGCACAACGCTATTGAAAGAGCGCGGCGCGAGTCCCTGAACGGACAGTTCCAGGATCTAGCATCGGCAGTGCCGGCGCTGATTCATGTGCGGCGGCCTAGCAAAGCTACAATTGTGGAGAAATCCCTAGAGTACATACGCACGTTCAAGGAGCACCTAGGAAACCGCGACCAGTATATCAAAAAGCTTCAGCTGCGCAACCTGTCGCTGCATGACGAGGTCAACCGTCTGCGCAATCAGCTGGGGCTTGAGCCGCTGGCCGAGGCATCTGAGATTCGGAACGGGCTTGAGGATTCCTCTGCTTCTATTGTCGAGTCAGCTGAAGAAAGCGATGAGACAAAAGAGCCCGTGCAGAAGGCTGGCAGCCCTCTAAAGACTGTTGTTAATGCAGCGGCTCTGGATAAGGTGTCAACTCCTGCAAATCTCAAGAAGCAGACGCTTCCGTTGCAAAAAAGACGCCAGTCGGAGCAATGCACAGGCAGGCCTGTGCTTCGCGTTCATACTGCTGATTTTAAGCCCAAGCGCACTAGCGTAGCGTCCAGTGAAGGAAACGATTTGTCTTCATCAAATGCGTCAGCTTCAGCCTCGCCACTTTTGCAGGCATCACCTTTGTCGGCACCTCTGCTAACCCACGCACCTCAGCTACCTCAACAGCATGGTGCTTTTACAAGTGTTGAGGTCAGCCAGCAAGCCGCTGCAGCGGCGGCAGCGTTTGTGGCACACACCGGTCAGCATTCGCTTCAGACAATGCCCGTGGCGCCGCTTACAGCAGCACAGCTTAGTGCTATGGGCATGGGTATGTCGATGCCCATGGGTATGGCCACGCCTAGCCTCTCGTCCCCGCTGCAGGTCGGCGGTCCGATGGGAGGATACCTGGTCTCGGCTGCGAGCTCTGCTCAACCGCAGATGAGCGTCATCGACATGGCCAAGTTTTCAGAGGTCTTTGCTACTTCCTCTGCCTCTGCTATGCCAATGATGACTGACACCGTCGACACTACCGGATTTTCTTCGCCGGATGTCATGTCCTACCGAATCAGCTCCACCCAGTTCAGCGGTGTATCTCAGTGAACTTTAACGAACCACTTTAACCATTCCTCCCCTTGCGATGACGACATAATGCGAATAATCTTTACCAAGAGCCTTTTGTGGCCTTCTTTTATGACAAACCTTTGTGGAGCATCCTAGCAACACCCCCCCCCCTTTTTTTTCCTTTAAACTCCACATTTCATAGTTACCACTGTGTATTATCTTCACGCCTTTCTCAATTCTTTTCACTTCATGGTAGTTACACTGAATGCGATTTATACTTGCAAGTTTTGCATATATTTTTTTGACACTCTATCTTGGTTATGAACGTGGAATAACTATCACCAAAAAAAAAAAGGAACAATGCTAGATTTCTGGATTCTAGTAACTCATATTCATATTTCTGGTTGAATCATATATCCTGTAAAAAACTTTCAACATACAACATAATATTGAGCTTTCTTTTTGTAGTCATCCTTATTTTCTCGCAACATCTTTGCGGCATCAGGGTTTGCTGGGGGCCTGCAGTTTGGATCACCGAGAAAATAGCTTATACTCAACAAAATACTTTCAATGGATTGTACTGAACTCCAACGTTCAAATGCATGCTCGTGGCCTGTAGGGTCATTTCTCGGGCAGTTTAAAATTGAAATACATAACTCTCCACTATAATCATAGACGTTCGGATGACATATCTTTGTTATAGAGTTTATTTTGGGCGGACTGTGCGGGTAATCATGTGGAATAGTTAGTACTGCCTTAAAAATTCCATTTGCATGGTAAGTTTCTGGCTGTACGTATAACACTACTTTCCACTACACTACAAACGATTAGATAAATCATTGGCACTTGTCCAAAATCCTTTTAGCCGTTTTTTCTTAAATTATTTATTATGCGGTTGTTCGGTGTAAAAGTTGTTGAGTTTTTTGCCTTGAAAATTTTGCCTTCATCAAAACTCAATAATAGTACTTTTTCATTGCACAAGTTTAAAATCAATAACCACACTATATGTAGATTTACCAAAGTATTAAAATATAATGCTTAATGTTTTGTGAAAAAACAAGATAAAAAACCACACCTGTGCACCTTCGGCGCCGGGCTCGGTTCATTGGCCATGCCTTCGGCATGACCAATGGGGCACGCAGCATGCAGTGCTTTATCTCATGGCGGGGATGTTTATCCTGCCCTATTTCGCGATGGCAGCATTGCTGCCTGCCGCTCAGGACAGTGTTTTATTTCCCTTAAATGGCATAACATTTAATCTAATGTCGGTGATGTTGTTCTCGTCGCTCAAGGCAAGGCCTTATTATTAAGTGTTATACTTGTTCTCTTGTAAAGTTTAATGTCTTTTTTTTTTAAAGAATATTACATGTAAATATGAAACTTTAATGGTTAAAAATATTTTATTGGCTGTAAGTATGATCGCGATTAGTGGATCTAATCTCGGACAGACAGACAGACGGACGGACGGACGGAGAAAATGATTTTATAAGCCACTCCCTCGGAGAAGCCAATTGGCTATAGGGAGTGCCAAAAGGCTAGATGTTTGCAAGCATATCTCTTATATCCTACATCAGGATAATCACTGGACTAAAATTTAGCACCAAGACACAACCACAGAATCCTCGTAAATCAGCTAAACACAGATATGCCTACACTGTACAGGCGCATAATCCCATGTGATGACTTTTATTGAACATCTGCTGTCAAACATAGACATTATATTTGTAGTATGTAGATCTCTACAGGAAAAGTTTGCAAAACCACTACTGTTGGTGTTGGTACCTGTATGATATTACCTTGTATGGTGCTAAATTACAAGCAATATTGATTTTCATGTTATTGTTTTTTTTTTTTGTCAACCAGGTAAGCGGTGCACTAAATACGCTACAAACACCCCCCTCTCCATCATTAGTAATATCAATACTGAACGCAAAGTAATTATCAACGCTGATGTTCAAAAGTGTAACAACAGTGCAGAAGTTTGTAGAAAAGATTAAAAGCTGGATGATAAAGCAACCTTACAAATGTCAAGTTTGATTCTGCAATTAGCTAAACTAGCAGTAAGCGCGCGTCCTTAACTCTATCTCTTGAATCTTATTGTTATTTCAAAATGGAAAAATGTGTATGTTAGTAAAATCCCATCACAAGACAAACAATGATGTCTCTGTTATTGCAATTGTCGACTTGGTACTGAGGCATAAGTACAGAGCTAGGATTATGCCATCAAAGTCATCAGATATCTAATGAACGTTCAACACAGCGTTGAACCTCTCTTCTGTATGCTGACTTGTTTTCACGAAGCATCTTCGCTGCATCAACATTAGCCGGAGACTCGTCGTTGGGACTACCAAGCATACAAATAACACTCATTAATACAGAATGAACTGATTGCGCTGGTGACCACCGCTCGTCAATGTGCTCGTAGCCCATGCTGTCCACTTCTGGCTTGTGCAGAATCGAAATGCACACCTTTCCGTCCTTGTAAATATTTGGATGCCACATTTGTGACTGAAAAGTCATTGTTGGTGGCTCGAAAGGGTAGTCCTTAGTAAACGTTAGTATGGCTATGAATAGTCCTCCGCTGTAATCAGTATTCGAAGGCCCATATAAAGTAACTCTCCACTACAAGCTCATCGTGTTAAAGAAACAAACCCCCACAAAAATAACTTTAGTCGTCGTGAGCTGTTCTCGCTTTCTTCTGTTACTGGTACATTTTACATCCGTTTTCAAAATTATTATGATAGAGAATGTGTTCGTACCTTGAATAAATCTTCTTTGACAAGTCCCACTGAATAGTTCATTCCATCGTTACGAGAGAGCTCTACAGTTAACCTCAGTCATCATAAAATTCTTGTTGGTTATTAGTTGGTATACAATCTCGGGCATTGTTCTTACGAAGAGGTCTCTTATACACAAGGTATCTGTCTCAACATTGGTTGTTGTTGTCAAAATACCTTTGAATTCGTTATGCAGCCTTATCATTGCCGCATTGGCTTTCCCTCCGGCGTCCATGGATATAAATTCAAAACTAGTAATTGTAAGTGTGTAGTGGTGAGAAATCTCACTTGGCCTGCGACAAAGAAAAAGAGGGAAAAGCAACAAAGGCATTTAATCACGTGCAAATTCTAAGTGCTACTGTTTCTATTGGTTGTACGTAATCGGTTTGCATGGTTTGTGATTTGTTACTTGGATGAATGCGGCTCCGAGCCGTACGCGGCGTATTGCAACATTTTCCGCAGCCAATATCTCGTTGACTCCTTGCGTCCTGGCAATAACCTTTCATCCATAAAATTTTCCCTGTTATCGTTTTAATTTTATTTATACTATTCTACAGATTTTACTCCAGCCGGAACCCTCTCCACGTTTTTCGTTTTAATATTGTTGTTCATGTAATGGTGACCACTCGAGCCTCAAGGAGAAAATCGCAGCTAGCGACAGATGGCAAAAATGACTCGTTGTCGACGTCGGGCTCGGCTACTCCCGTGGCGACACCTAGTGCCCAGTCATCTTCCCCAGTCACCAGAAGATCCACTCGTGCGAGCACCGCCTCAACTAAGCGTGGGCGAGGTAGAGGCGCATCGGCAGCTCGCGGACGAGGCAGAGGTGGGAGGAGAGCTAGTAATCGACGCAGCACAGAAGTTCACGTTGAGATTGAGCATACCGAGGTAGATTACCAGCAGCAGGCCATAGAAATTGATAAACGAGAGTCACAGCAGGATCAGGGCAGTGATGTCAACGATGAACCCCTGGCCATTGTTCCTGCCGCTGGACCTGATACTGCTGTCGTCAGCGATGCCGACAATCATAGCGATTATTCGCAGATTGCCGATGATAATGATGACGATGACGATGACGATGACTTTCAACAACAAGCTGGTGGTGCGCGCAGAAGAAGGCGCACAGCCCGCAGGGCTTCCTCTCGTCGGAATAAAGCAGCCCCCGGCAAGAAGAGGGCTAAGCCCCTAACCGCCTCCGAGATGATGCCCTGCGTTACCGATATGAAGCTTGCAATTTGTCAAGACAATACCTTTAGTTTCAATTGCCTTGGCGACGACCACGCGTTGGCATCTCCCAAAAAATTCAAGAGGAAGAAAGATGGCACAAAGACTCGAGGTGAAATTATCCATGGCGATGACTCTGAGAGCGAGAACGAATCGAAAGGCAAGAAGCTTGACGATGTGCGCGATCTGCCACTGGGCCATATTGACTACAGTTCGTACCGGAGCGTGTTCAGAAATCACCCGTATTTGCTGCATATCTGGAGCAATCTTCCTCCGCCACGCGCGCCTCAGCAAATTAATCAGCCGGCGGCGTTGAAGATTAAACTGCTACCGTTCCAGAGAGAGGGCGTCAAGTGGATGGTTGACCAGGAAGACACGCTGTTCAATGGCGGCATTTTGGCTGACGAAATGGGAATGGGCAAGACTCTGCAAACCATCGCACTGATGTTAGTCAACCACATGCGACCGACGCTGGTTATCTGCCCGACTGTTGCACTGCTGCAGTGGAAGGCCGAGATTGAAGCAGCTACCGACGCGCTTTCAGTGTTTGTCTTTCACGGCGATGAGCGAGACAAGCTTGTTGCTAAGGACAGGTCGATAATTAAGGAGGAATTGGACAAGTACGATGTACTTTTGACCACCTACGGTGTAGTAGAGACAGCTTACCGGCGTGAGTACCACGGATACCGGCGCAAAGGTCAGTTGCACCATGAAAAGTCGCCACTGCACTCAGTCAACTGGTATCGCATAGTTCTGGATGAAGCCCATTATATTAAGGATCGGATGACCAACTCGTTTCGTGCCATGTTCTCATTGAATACTCAAAAGACATGGATGCTTACTGGCACGCCGCTGCACAACCGTTTGGGTGAGCTGTACGCACTTATCCGGATGACAAAGAGCGACCCGTTCAGCATGTACTTTTGCCATTCAAGTCCTTGCAGCTCGCTTGATTGGACGTTTAGAGGCTCAAAATATTGCTACAAATGCGGTGTTAAGAGCATATTACACTTTAACTACTGGAACATGCACATCCTCAAGCCTATTCAGAATTATCCTATTGACAGTGTGGAAAGCCGCCAGGGTTTCAAAAAATTGAACAAGCTGTTGGACAATGTTATGTTGCGTCGCACTAAAATTGAACGCGCTGATGACATGGGCTTGCCGCCGCGTGTGATAGTTACGCGTCGTGACAAGTTCAGCCCCGAGGAGGAGGATCTGTATGTTTCGCTCTTCTCAGACTACCAGCGCGAGTTTGAGACGTATGCCCATCACGGAACAGTACTCAACAACTACGCTAATCTATTTGAGCTAATTACTCGCATGCGTCTTGCTGCAAATCACCCCGATCTTTTGCGACTCAAGCTGAACCCAAATGAAAAGCTAGGAGCAAGCAGCAGCGATACTCTTGTGTGCTCTTTGTGCAATGAGGAAGCCGAGGATCCGGTTCTTGCAAAGTGCAGACATGTATTTTGCCGGGTAGATGCGCAGATGTATGTTAATGGTGCACCAGATTCCAGTACACTGCGCTGTCCTGTGTGTTTTGCACTGTTTGATATTGATCTGACGCAGGCAGAGATGGCAAAGCCAAAGGCGCCGCGCATCAGTGGAGGTGGAGGTGGAGGTGGAAGCACGACGCTAGTGGATTCCATGATGAGCACTCCAAGTACCACTGAGTACCGCCGCTCAATTGTCAACCGCATTGACATGGCACACTGGAAGTCATCTACAAAGATCGAGGCACTGGTTGAGGAGCTGTCTCAGCATCGCCAAGGGAACGCAAACATCAAGAGCATTGTCTTCTCACAGTTTGTTAACTTTTTGGATCTGATCCAATGGCGGCTAAATCGTGCGGGGTTTAGTGTGTGCAGGCTCGATGGGCGCATGTCGCCACAGCAGCGCAATGCAGTGATCCAGACGTTTATGACACACCCTGAATACACCGTGTTCCTGGTCAGTCTTAAAGCTGGTGGTGTGGCACTGAATTTGACTGAGGCCAGCCATGTGTATTTGGCCGATTGCTGGTGGAACCCAAGCGTTGAGGTCCAGGCTATGGACCGCATTCATCGCATGGGCCAGTATCGCCCTATAAAAGTTACGCGAATTATCATTGAGAACTCTATTGAGTCGCGGATTATTGCACTTCAGGTAAAAAAGCAGCTGCTTGTCAGCTCAACGATTGGACGCGACAAAAAGTCGTTGAACCATCTGTCCTCACAGGACATGCAATTTCTGTTTACTTCTTAGACCTTTATTAATTTATTTATTATTCAACTCGAGGTTGCATGGGCTATTAATGTGGTACTAGAGGAGCTTGCACCCTTCGCAACAAGATAGCAGTGTTTGCCTGCCGAAATCCATGAGATCTCAAGCACCGAATTCTTGTGGTCTGGACTACAGCAGGTTTGTAGATAGGGTGTGGCGAGTACAGGCATGGTTGCTTCGGCATAATCTTCAGCAGGCAAGAATGCTCGTGCAAAGATGCCGCCTGAGAGCTCATCGTTTACACATACAATAATTGTCGCTACTTGTAACTGTTCTATGGCATTTTTTGTATACGATGCAGACTTGGGTACAAGGTTCCGAAGCTGACTGACAGTTGACTGGCTATCATAGACAATTAGAGTTTTGTGTGTCTCTACATAATTGAGTATTAGTCCACGCCGAATAATCTTAAAGAGATCAAGCAAAATAATGCGTTCCACATGTAAAACCTCCAGACACTCAATTCGACCCAATTCTATGATACATTTGATCTGTCTGCTGCTTGAAACAGGAAACGTCAATTTTCGAGATCCCTCAAAGATGACAACTGTGGAAATACCGTCAATATCATGAAGTGTTATCAGTACATGTGCTGCTGCAAATGCGGATAATGGCGGTACTTCAATTTCCCCATCCTTACCATAACACCGAAGATCATAAGTTGGCGTGGTTGTACGCTCTGGACAGTCAATGGATGGCGATAAAAAGAGGTTGTGCTTATACTTGTTCCTTTGTACCATACTCTGCATCATAGTGGTTGTTGGAATGACGTTGAGCACAAAGATGCTGGCTCGGATGCCATCATATGCTCCAGTACTATAAAGTGATACTGTGTAGTGAATCGTAGTTGCCGTCATTAGTTTTAACGTGAATAGTGATTCTTTATTTTATTTTGGAAGGAAAGTTGTAGAAATATACAAAAAGAGTGTGCGTTTTTGACAACTCTAGATAAAAAAAATCACCAACAAAATACTGGCTTCTTTTTAAGGTTGCTTACACGACAAGAAAAGATGTCTCTGATGGATTTTTTTTTATTTATAATAGTCTTAAAAAGAAATTTCGATTGATACTTTTCCTTACATTAGCCAAATGGCTTTTTTTTTATGCAGCTCAACGATGCTGGTGTAAACAGCTAGTCACATACCGGAAATTGGTGCAACGATCGGCGTTTTCATTGTATATCTGTTACATTGAATTTTTATTTATTCCAAATCCAAAAATAGCTCTCCTCTAATTACTACAACTGCATTACCACTAATAGCAACATGTATGGCATCGATTATATCGACTTCAAGCTCACCACATCGTTTGGAACATTGTTGAGCAATAAAGTATGATTTACCTAACTTTTCTTTCCAGAATGGTGCTAGCACTGTGTGTGCTGAACCTGTTACTGGATCTTCTTCAATACCACACCAAGGTGCAAATACGCGGCTTTTAAAATCCCTGTCGATTCCTTTTGTGGTGACCATAACAAGATCTACTCTTTCGCGTCTGCCTGCTTCAATTACCTGATTGGTAATGTTAGGTACCAATGCAGCAAGCTCTTCTTCAGTGCAACTGACATCTTGTATAACCAGATAGCGTAGAACTGGCGACAATAAAATTTCTGTAGATGTACTGTAGCGACCAAGGACACCTGTCACAATCTCCTTAAAGTTGTCATTGTGCTCGACTGGCTCGGGTTTGTCCATAGGTAGTTTCATAGTCAATTTACCTTTTGAATTTATGGATACGGTAAGCACACCACTGAGGGTGTCAAAATGTAGTGTGTTGTTTTGATTTTGAAGCTCATTAAATAACACATGTGCCGCTGCCAGAGTTGCATGACCACAGAGTTTGGCCTCAACTGTAGGAGTAAACCAACGAAGTGCAAAACGTGATGCCTTTTGAAATTCTTCAGCTCCTTCGCACTGAACAGGTGTGAAAAATGATGTCTCCGCAATGTTCATCTCCGCAGCAAGTGTTTGCATTATGTGATCGGGAATTGAATAAGCTGAAGGAACTGGAACTATGGCTGCCTGGTTACCCTGGAATGGCTTTCTGGCAAAAGCATCTACTGTATATATGCTAAACTGAGGCATTGTCGCTTTTGTTCTCTCTTTTTTTAGGTTATAAGTTTGTGTACAGATTTTAGAAAGAAAGAAAGAAAGATGTGTGACGACTGAGCGGTGCTTAAACTTGTTTCTTTCCTGGCGGATGAGGGTTTAGAGTTTTATGAGTCAGGGCATTGGTGCATACGACCGATGTGACTGAAAATACTATTTCCAAGTGTACAAGGATAACAGCCCGCGCCCTTGTTAATTAGTAGAAAACAAGCTGATGAAAAGCAACACGGTCAAGATGGCTTTTTAGCCAAGTAAAAAAAAGCCCATAAGATTCTTTTGGCACATCGCCGCAATCAATCTCCTCGATGGACATGATAAGCTCTAGGTCGTCCTATATAAATGTGTCAGTACTGAGGACAAGCTGATGTGTCTGCGATTCCTGCTAAAGCCCGCTAAAGATTAAAAGACTGTGTAATGTTTGGAGTTATTTATGACGCCCGAAAGGTAGAATTCTGAGGGCAATATGTTTTTTTTTTGTATAATCCCTAGGTTACATCAAGAGCGAGTCAATTTCGTTTTGTTTAGTTTAACCATAGAGATGTGATATTTATAATAAAATATCTGGCTACGTAGAATGCCAAGTACTTTTGCCAGAGATATTCTAATTTTTGTACCTGAGAATACTTAATAAGTTGCTGTAAGACTGGAACTTTACATATTTCATACTACTAAAATAAAAGACACTGTATTAGTTTATCGATAAATTGGTTTCCTATACATCTTGTAATGGCGACGGCATTACACAAATGGATTAGTCTTATATACGTGCTGAAGCCAACGGTAATTCAGTAATTTGGACGCTAGGCATCAGAACCTGTTCCCTATAAGATCAATTATCTATGTTGGACTTGAAATTTGTACTGAAAATTCTAGTATAATTTTCAGTAGGAAAGCTTGGCGGCCTCGACGGTAATAGTAACGACTCCGATAACAATCTCGACACCTATATTGCTCCATTTCCACCCTCTTCCAAAAGAGTACATAAATAGATTACGGGATTCAGTCTGTAAGTGCAAACACAAGGCACTCGAATAGCATGACAAAGATGTCAACAACTATACCACACAGCCGCCGAGGAAAGAAAATGGAGCCACACAAAATAGAGCACAGCATTAACCAAAAGAAAAAATGTTTAAGAAGTATGTACATTTCATTTCCTCGAGCAGCATAAAGTAATCGAAAAAAAAACCCCACTTACCAATGAGAATAATAACAATCCATTCGAGGAATTCACCGTGCATTCCGTTAAGATGTTGGTTCAGCATATCGAGCAAGTCACTTATGACGCTGACGCGATGATTCATGATCTCTACGCGCTGAGGAATCTCGAGATACTCGCGGATCGCAATATATAATGGCTGTAAAGTGGGCTCGGACCAAAAAATCTCTGGTGTATCTAGAATGTTACTGACCAGATTTACATTGACCCGCATAATAAAGAGCTGACCAATTTTTTTGATCAAACCTTTGCGCGTCATCTCTACAGTTCCAGACTCGGCCATGCGTTGTGGAATATACCGCGTCGCCTCGATAGTTTCGTCAACTAGAGCCTCATAGAGCGAGAGTTTAGTAGCCTGTGCAATGGCATGTGCAATTGCAAGTTTAGCCATATGACTTTTTGTTGTGCGCAGTGAGATAACGTCGTTATATATGCGCGACTGCGCCTTTGAGTTGATATAGAACTCAAGCTCCTCCGTCTCAATATCATCCTCGTCAACTTTTTCTACCTCAAATGGCTCTAATTCTTGTAGAAACTCTTTCTCGTGTTGTTCACTCATTCCCCAGATCACTACCACGCCATAGTCAAATATAAACACCTCGCTCTTGATCGGAACATAAGACTCGAAGAACTCTACGCGACGCGACTCGTCTTCTATCAAATTATCCTCCATGTTAATGGCAATAGCTTCAGAAGGTGCATATACAAATGGCGAGTAGATGCACTCGTCTAACAGTCTCGGTGCTGTGTCATTTTGCCCCTTGCGTGACTGGATCCATTTGAAAAGCTGCGTCATTGTGTACGACGACGCGGTTGCATAAGCAGTGACGCGAGGAAGACTGCCAGGCGGCAGATTCTTAAGCCGGTTTATTTCGTTGCGCAAGTCTTGCGCCCCGCGCATGTGTTCTACTTGATTATAAACTTCAGTCAGTCCGAGGTATTCCTCGACATCAGTTCCAGGACCTTCACCCTCGTCTTCGGGTAGGATTTTTAGCTTCTGAGACGTCTTTGTTGTCCGAAATGCAGGCTTTGCTGGACGCAACGTTGACCGCCCAACGCTCTCAGTGGTCCGGTGCATGCCGCTGGGCGGCACTACAATCTCGCGCCGCATTCGGGGAGGATAGGATCCATCGTGAGCTCCATCGTGAGCAACTAGCAATCTATTTCTACGACCAATTGAATTAGTGTGCTCCATTACTATAAGGGCTGATAATGTTTCGGAAGGGAGGCGTGTAGAGAAGAAAAGTCTAGATCCTGAGCACAACGTCGATCAAAACTCGTTGTATGCTATTTTGTCTGCGTTGGGTGGGTTGTTATCCGTTCCCACGGTCTTTTCGGCAATCGCCAGAGCTGCGCAGCTTCAATGACCCGCAACCACTAGTAATTGTGCTGCAAGCTCAAGACATATAAAAATATCTACCTCGCTTCAACGCTTAGCAATGCTTTCTGACAACCTATGCTTTTTAAGAACAAACACATCTAAAGCGTTATGATATTTCTTTAAAAACCGATTTTCAAGTAAGGGGTTTCAGATTAACTTGGTCTCTCTAAGAGATGGGTCCGTGGTCTAGAGGCATGATTCTACGTTTGGGACGTAGCGACCCGGGTTCGAATCCCGGCGGACCCCCATATTTTTCTATTTTTTTTATAGCAGAAGGAACGAAGCGTATAAAAGTATTTTTTTTTTTTTAGTGATAGCAATTACCATTTGTCCTGGTGGTGGATTTAATAACATATCAGAAGTAACTTAATTTTTTTTTTTTTTTAAAAAAAAAAATAAACGATTCAAAACATTATGAGACCAGCTTTCAAAGGAAGGCAATATGAGCAGCATTCCTACATAAAGTACATTGAGCCATCCAAGCGGTCATGAGTTTTGATAATCTTAGAAACAGTACTAGGGTCACCTGTCTGAGCTGAAGTAGATACACCAGCACCGCCATAGTGACCACTTGATGCGGAGGTAGCTTCTTCAAAGCCGATGCCCATATTAACCAAATGGCAACGCGCCCTGTCAGCAACACGATGGGCATAATAAACAGGTGGTACCAATGAGACTGAGCGTGTACAAATAGCATAAGTATAACAGAGATGATAGGTCAGCTGCTGCATTTCATCCGCAGTGAAGCCAACACCATTCTGCAAAACATAGTAATGAGTTGGACGGGAGGTGCCCTGAATAGCAGCATGAGCAAAGAGATAAAAGTCAAAAAAGTTAGGCATAGTAACTGAAGTATCAATGACAGTTCCAGGTACACAGTTGCCAGTACGATCACCATCTCTACCAATAGGGAAGAATCTCGTGTTATGACGTTTCAACACAGCCAGGAAGGTAATCTCTGGTTTATATCCCTTCTCAATCGAAAGACACGCACGTTGAATAGCAATAAGTTCACGATCACGCACCTGAGAAAACTGAGTCTCACTAACACCATCCCTATAAAACACAATATGCTGAGGTTTAGTCTTTGTGCCTTTGAAGAACAGTTTCAGGTGTCTAACCACAGCATCCTCAAGCCTATCAACAATTTCCTGACGTGAAGGAAGTTGAATCAATGTTGCAGCATAGCGTAATCCCATAAAATCTGTAGATCCAACAACCGAAGCAATTGATGGTTTTGTCTCCCCTGGCGCAGGATGAGTGACATCACAACCAAAAAACAACGTGGGCTTCTTGTGCAGCAATTTCTGCAGGTGCAATTGATCAAGGCATTGGTTAGTACCACCAAGCTTCGCATTGATCTTTAGACACACGTTAGCACAGTACTGTGGATTAGGGCGCTGCATGTGTTTTGATTGCATGCATTGCGTCTGTATACCTAGCGTAGTATAAGCACAGTTTTTAATCGTCTGATAAATATGCGCATCCATGCTTGGGAGAACTACCAACAGAAGCTGCGGCGCGGTATTGGAAGGAAGCTTGATGGCATTACATGCGCGTCTCATCTCGCGAACAATATCGGCATTTGGGTTACCATGGATTATAGGAGGACGATTCTCTATAATATGATAGCCTGTCTGGTTGCACATATCAACCAGTACCTTAACAAAGTTCTGAGCCATGTTAACAGGTACATGTCGCTGATTAGCAAGCACCAGTACAGCCCAATGCTTTAGAGGCATGCCAGGAGTAGTGACACGCTTATTCCTCATATTCCAAGCCCCACCAACGGGTGTCAATGACGACTCGCGAGATCTCTGGTCATATTTAACAACAGGCGGCAATAGTACACGCGACTCGACTTCAGCAAGACGCCTGTTCAAAGAAATTCCAAATGATTTGATCAATGGCGACGCATCAAGATCAAGCATCTGAAGGACCTCAATAATGCGATTCATATTCTCGTGCGGCCTCTGACAGGCAAACTTGACCATATCAGCAGTCTGTCGTTCATCCAGCTTTCCTCTGAAACGTTGGCGTTCTGCAACTGTGCAGAGTTCGATAGGAAAAATAGCACCCCGAGTGCTTAGTATCCCAGGAAGATACGGATGAGAAAGATCAACATTGTAACGACGTCGGTAATATTGTGCAATTGTAATCTTTTTCGCAGAACCTGGCTTACTGGGATCTTCCCATTCAAAGGTTTCCTTGTCGAGTGGTAATTTAGTTAAACACTTCGCCACCAGTCTGCGGTTCCCACGAATCCCACGATGGCCAAGAACCAACTCGAGACCGCGCAGATACGAATCCAGACGACGTATCGATTGAGGCGTGAGCTGATCGCGTAATCTGAAAGGATCACGCACATTAAGCATATCCATCAGAGTCTGCAGCAGTTCGCCAGACACATACATGGCAGTAACAGCTGTGTTGACATTCAGATACAGTCTATCAATGCCGGGACGAACGCTCAACGAAAACCCACGCCAAAGTTCCAAGCCTCCTCCAACCTGTATAGACTGCGCACCAGTAAAAAATGAACGACCAAAGCCCACCATATCCTTGCGTGCAACAGTCCCTATTGCCGTATCCAAAGCGTTCAGTGCTGGCTGAATATCGGCAAACTCCATTCCACTTTCGCCGCGGATAAAACGCGTAATGCTACTAGCATCAATCACCGCTGCCTCGCAAAGTTGAATAACAAGAATGCTCTCGCGTCCATCTTCCTTGTGCTTTACTTCGAGGTTCAGTGTCTCATTCTTTCCACAGACACGCTTGGATGCGTATGCTATCTTACGCCCGTCATAGACTAGAGGAATATTCTTAAGCTTGCTATTGCGGTGGACACGCATACCTTCTTCGAACACTGCGCGTGAAAACTCTGGTCTTGGTGGCTTCTTGAACTCGCCCTTGTCAGGCTTTAGCACAACATCATATTGAAATATCTCGCCCTCCTTGTACTTCTTGAACTCTATATGGTTTGCTATCACTCGCTGTCGCTTGCCAATAGTTCCATAAACAGAAAGCTGCGCGCTCATAATATCACTCTGCTACACTATTTTTTTCTTTGAAAATAAAATAAAAGTGGAAGTAAGTTTGCATGAAACAGTGGGGGATACTACGCCATCTTTTTAAACGCCTGGTCGCTCCATTAACCACAAATATCACTTGTCATGCAGTGTCCCACACTGATGCATCAATCAAGCAAAACACCAATCAAATTCTACACCTTCAACCTGCTTTGTTATTAATTGTTTTAAAGACGACAAAGGTTTCATTGTTCCTAACAAATAAAAGAAACCCTTATAGGGAAGAAAACTTTTACTACTCGGAACCGAACCATTCACACAACCAAGTGAGCTGAGCCAGACCACAAAGGAGAGATGGTAATTTATTAGTTATATTTGTACTCGACTATAACACAGGTGCCAGACAAGTGACATTGCACTAGCAGTATTAGAGAATTCAATGATGAACTTATTTAAATAAAACGGTAAAACAAACCTACCTATTTATACCCAAGACTTGTCCCCTTCTGCTACCTGTACTACCACCGCTCTGGGACTACCGAGATGTTGGCTACCTCTTTACAAATAGTATAAGACATCCATACGGCTATTTACCTCTGCATAATCCATTCACTCCTGAAACATTTAGAGCCGGTTCTTTATCCTTCATTACTTAATAATAATCATGTCACATTAATAATAATTATCTAACAAGCAGCACCACCTCTTGAAATGCCCACCAACACTACGTGCCGACCCATCCTATAAGTACCTCAACCGTAAAGGGTGAGGCATAATGTCTCGGCAGGCATCGCCAAACCACTATTTATTTCATTTCATTTCTTTATTTTTTATTCGATTTATCAAAGAAAAAGGTTCTAGAATTTCAAGAAGGTAGTGCTGTGACGTACAATTTGCTTTTAACACAAAATAATCATTTCCAAGGCTTGTGCCGAAAAATTTGTTTTACGATGATGCAGCCGTAATAAAAAAAAAAAAAAAAGACTAACAGCAGAACATTACAGGTAGAAAATAATAAATCTGCAAAAAATTACGACCACGCCAGGACTCGAACCTGGAATCGCTTGATCCGTAGTCAAGCGCCTTATCCATTGGGCCACGCGGCCAGCTTTCCGGTAATCCGAAAGTACAATTTCTGAAAAACAAATTTAAGACTAGTAGAAACCATTATATTATGTTTATGCGCATTAATTGTTAAGCCTTATAAAACGTCTAAAAAACTAAAATATTCCTAACATGTCCAATGCTATTAAATGCAGTTATTAAAATAACTGCCAAAAGTTTTTTAATTGCTTTCTTGATAGTTGGCGCTAACAGTGTGGAGGTGCCTTTTTGACGCTAAATCTGCTGAAAAGCTTTTATTAAACATTTAGCCAATGATGGACAGGCAAATATCAAGAAAATAAAATTTACTCGCAAATGTGCTACATTATATCCATTATATCGACTTTGAGTGAAGGAGAATAACAATTCCTCCAGCGAGTAGCTTTTAAAAATATTAGTCGTGTACAAATACTATTGGGCCTAGAAAATAAATGAAAAGGGTAGAAAAAAAATCACAGGAATTATTGACGTGGAAATATAGTCAAAAACAACTTGCCCCACTGATGAAAATAACTACGCAAATATATTTTAGCTGCAGAAAAATAATGCATCTTCTGCTTTTTTGAAACAACGGAACTGTTTTCCACTATACTTTTCTTTCAGGCATTTTTAAAAGTTTATGGATATCTGTAGTATAACAACTATATTATTCTGGGATTGGGATTGGGATGACAACGTCTGTGCACGTTATGTTTTTATTGAAATGTTAGCGCCAATGGTAGCGGCTGGGATTATCTGGATAATCTGTGCACCGGCTGTACGTAAAAATGTGACAACTGCGCTCAGTAGAAGGGTTGATAGAAGCGATAGCCGAGTGTGGATGGGGCCTCTGGTTGTTGTTCTAATGTGCGCACAAGTATTTGTACAGGTGCTCGTACTCCGCATCCGGTTTGAGAAAAATAAAGACCAAGCATCAGTGATATCTGCTGCGGCACTGGTGCTTGAATGGGTAATAATAACAGCTTTTGCGTCCCGGCAGTTGTTTGCATACTTTGGCAGTGCGCGACACAACTACTACGGACTTTTCGAACATTGGGTGCTTGGATACTCAGGAGCCAGCCTGTGTGCTGGAATAGCACAAATGTATTTTGCATACTTTGTAAAGTCTCGATGGAGTGTCCCAATGTGGGACACTGATATACCCGCAGAAGCATGTTTACAACAGATCAGCATGATAATTGACGTTCTCATTACAGCGCTGCTTCTTACCATGCGCAGGCTGCCAAAGAATTGCCAGTTATCACTGGATAACTCAATAGCGGAGACAGAGCGCCTTCTGGGCAATATTCCTTGCAGTATGGAACAGGCGGGTCGAAGTCTTGTGGATGCCTATGCTGTAGGGCGACCGATGCCAGCAGAAATTGGAAACTCTATTTTGCAAAATCTTTGGTTTGCATGGGTGAGCGATATTATAGCACTAGGAAAGGTGCGGCAGATACAGATGGATGATATGAGCGATCCGCCAGCAAAATATTCGCTTTCAACATCCTGGGCGCGATTTAATAACAGGAACTGTAGCAGCAGCAGCAAAGACAAAAAGAAAAGTCTGGCGTGGATGTTAGTGCGCACATTTAAGTGGGAGATACTTACACAGCTTGTTTTAAATCCGCTGTGCGTGGTGCTAAGCTACATGCAGCCCTTCATAATTCAGCAGCTACTTCACTTCATTGGGATGTATGAAAATGATTCTCCTGTGGGCTTGCGGTTTGGATATTTTTTGGCCGGCGCACTTTTGTGTTCGAGCATTGCAAGCACTGTTGTAGACGAGCAGCAGGTATGGCATGCGCAACTGCTGGGAATTGAAATGCGCAATGTGGTTATTATGATGCTGAACCAGAAAACTATACAGCGACCAAAGGGCGGCATGCACGACAAAGAGAACTCAGACGGCAAAGCGTACAATGTGTTAACGGCAGATCTCTCGCGATTGAACAAGTTTACTTCGGTGGTGTCAGGCGTGGTGCTCGTGCCATGGCAGCAGGCAGTCGGAGCCTGGTACATGTATCGACTGTTGGGACTGGCAGGAATCCTGGGCACGGTACTCCTGACGTTTTCTATGGCGCTGATGCGCATACTGATTGTAAAGGCCCGGCGCATCGAAGTTAGGCTTGGGAAACTCAATGACCAACGGCTAGCGCTGATCAGCGAGGTGGTGCGCGGAATAGGGTCAGTAAAGCTGTTTGGGTGGGGCACGCGGTTTATGAACATTATTGGCGACAAACGGCAGGAGCAACTGACGCTGCTGTGGCGGCGAGCACAGATGTGGTCGCTCATCAGTTTGTGTACGCTTGGATCGCTACCGCTGGTGATGTTTGTTACATTTATTGCGTACAGCTTCGGACACACAATGACAGCGGAGACGGTGTTTACAGCGATTTCGGTGTTCAAACTGCTGCAGACATCCATTGATTGGATACCAGGGCTTGCGGCTGACTGCCTCAGCTTCTTTGTGTCCTTCCGGCGCATCGAGGCATATCTGGAAGGACAGGAGATGCAACCATTGGAGGAGCGACTGGGAACCGGCAACCGTGAGATGGAGCTGGGATTTGACAACGCAACGCTGTCGTGGAGCTGTGGCGTCCGAGCCAATGAAACAGCAGACAGTGGGTTATTTAAACTCTGCAACCTGAGAGTACAGTTCCCAGATGGAGGATTGACGCTCATTGGCGGACCCACAGGCAGCGGCAAGTCGTCGCTGCTGGCGGCGCTGGCGGGCGAGATGTATCTGGAGAGTGGACGAGTGCTGGTGCCAGTGTCGCCTACAACTGGAAATCAAGGTATTGGCATGTCAAGCAGCGTAGTGCTGGGGAATATTGCATATGTGGCACAGGAGCCGTGGTTGCGCAATGCCACTATTCGCGACAATATCTTATTTGGTGAGCGCTACCATCGCCAGCGCTACGAGCGTGTGGTTCACATGTGCGCACTGACAGCGGACTTGGCAACTCTTGAAGCCGGCGACATGACGGAGATCGGTGAGCGCGGAATAACGCTTTCAGGCGGACAAAGGCAGCGTGTAGCACTGGCGCGTGCAATATACTCATCGCGAAAAATACTACTTATTGATGACTGTTTATCGGCGGTAGACGCGCAGACAGGGCAACACATTCTACACATGTGTTTGCGAAGCAAAAACGAGATCATGTGTGGACGAACATGTTTGCTGGTTACGCATCATATGGCGATGTGTCTACAGCATAGCGAATACGTGGTTCTGATGGAAAACGGGCAGATTGTATTTCAGGGTACCGCAGAAGAGGTACTCAGCAGCACATTGGTCCCGCTAAGCAAGGAAAATAATGAATCTGTACAGCACAATAAGATTATGGAGGATGTAGCGCTGGCTAATGCAACTCGGGAGAGCGGCAGACTGGTTGACGAGGAAGAGCGCCGGCGCGGTGCAGTGGGGTTGAAAACATGGCAGGAGTACTTTCGGCCGTGTGGCGGATGGAAGTTTGGCGGGGTGTGTCTGGCTAGCGCGATTATGATGCAGCTGCTTACAATGGGCAAGGACTACTACTTGGCAGAAAAAGTCGGCGGGGACACGGGCTCGGCAATGCAATGGCTAGTGGTGTATCTAGGGCTGGGGACAGCATCGGCGGCAGGTAGCGCGCTGATGCTGCTGGGGGCGTACTCGGCGGGATTAAGAACGTCGGCATCGCTGCACGGGCGGCTGTTGGAGGCGATGGTGTGCGCGACGCCGCGATTCCTTGACACAACGCCGATGGGTCGCATTCTTGTGCGATTTAGCAGCGACATGCAGGTGGTTGACGAAGACATTATAGAAATTCTAATGCACTGTATACGATCGGTTGTAGTGGTAAGCGCGACGCTGGCCGTTGTAGCATGGACGGTACCGCCGTTTGCAGCAGTGGGCGTCGCAGTGGCAGGCGCGTACGTCTGGCTGATGTGGAAGTTTGTACAGGTGCAGCGTGAGGGCCGCCGACTGCAGGCCATTGGTCTTGCGCCTATAGCATCCTTGCACACTGAAATGCTGGCTGGTGGTGATACCATCCGCGCCTTTGGCATGCAAGTGGCTTTTGCACACGAAGCTGCTAGACGCGCATCAGATTTTTTGCGCGTGGACTACATGCTGCGCGCCACAAGCCGCTGGCGTGGCATGCACATAGGTATGGTCAGCTCCATGGCCGCCTCCGCAACTTCTGCATTTGTAGTGGCCCATGCACACCGCCTGGGTGCTGGTCTTTGTGGTTTCGTGCTGGTTTATGTTGGCACTTTCTGGGCCGAGGCGGTAACTGCTGTGCGACAGTACAGTAATCTTGAGCTTTCGCTGGGCTGCGTGGAGCGTCTGCATCAGTACTTGGAAGTTGCTTGTGAAGCACCATCTAGGACTGCAGCTGACAATGTGCTTGCTACAGAGTGGCCAGTCACAGGCAAACTTGAAATCTGTGGTCTAGTTGCGGGGTACATAAATTCTGTGCCTGTGTTACATGGCTTGTCCTTTGCCGTGGCACATGGTGAGAAAATTGGTGTAGTGGGGAGGACCGGCGCTGGAAAATCAACGCTGGCTCAGACGCTGATGCGGCTAATTGAGGCGTCTAGCGGGAAAATTATACTTGATGGCGTGAATGTTGCCGAAATAGGATTGGAGCGCTTGCGCCAGGCGATCACTATTATTCCACAGGATCCTGTTCTGTTTAATGGCACTGTGCGCTTCAATCTTGATCCTTTTGGCGACCATTCTGATGAGTTACTTTTCGATGCACTACGCCGCACACTACTTTTGCAGGACCAGTCTACCGGTCGTGGCAGTGGCGTAGCAGCATTCACTTCGCTGGACGATGTCATCATGGGTAGCGGTCACGGGCTGTCACTTGGCCAGCGTCAGCTGGTTGCACTGGCACGGGCACTGGTACGGCGGTCACGTGTAGTAATTATGGACGAGGCCACAGCATCGGTAGATTTTGCCACAGACGAATGCATGCAGCGTGCTATCCGTGGTGCTGAGCTGGCCAACTCCACGCTTCTGTGTATTGCCCATCGCTTGCGCACCATTATTGATTATGACCGCATTCTGGTTTTGGATAAAGGGAAAGTTGTTGAGTTTGATACTCCCAAAAACCTACTATGCGTTGCCAATGGTCATTTCCGTTATCTGTGTGAAAGCAGCAATGAGTTTGCGCTTTTGCAAAGCCTTGCTACATAAAAATTATTATTATGGATATGCGATGTTAGATTGTTGCAACCAGAAAACTGTGGAGTACTTGCATAAAGCAACTTTTAGTCGTGACTGATAGCAGTTTTAGATAGGCATTCAATATATGCTAAATGAATTTTAAATATGCGAATCAATCTACTTAAAAGCCTTTCGAGAAGTGGTAGCATCCAACAACGTTGGTTGGATAATATTATTTTATTTATAAGGATGTTTTTTGTACAGCACACATGTTTCTATTGTTTTTATATTGGAAAAAAAAACTTTTATATATATTATACAAGATAAACCCCTGAAAAGGGTTTTGCTAGGGCACACTGATCTTTCTTCTTAATACATAGAATGTTTTTCTACGTTATATAACATGTTTTTTCTTTAGGTTCAAAGATCTGCTATGCTTGATTATGCTATGTCCAGCAAACCGTCAAGCGCTGTGATATGATCAGCAAGCAATCCAAGACACAAACATTACAACAACATTTGGGGAAGTAGTCACCGCTATTCTAAATCAATAACAAGTCAGCCGAACTTGTGATCCTTTAGATTTTTGCTGAACCTAAATTCCAAAAATCTCCCCTTTTTTCTCTTACTTGTGTATTATAAGTATTCCTTTTTTTGATACTTTTTTTTTTTTTTTTTAGTTTTCTGGCAAATGGAAGAGAATGAGCAGCAGAGGGCGTGGGAGGAACTCCGAAAAATACCAATAGAGAAGTTACGGACACAACCATATGCCAAAGAGCTACCCCTACGGTCGTTGCGGTGGCGAGTTTACTTGGGTGTGCTGCCAGAGAAGGCGCTTGAACAAAGTGATACAGCATGTATACAGGCATGGGAGACAGCAGCAGCACATGAGCGACAGCGGTATACTGCATTGCGACGACAGCACATTGTGGACCCTGGAACAGACGATCGGGGCATGCATCCGCTATCGCAAGACGAGGATAGCCCCTGGACACAGTATCAGCGGGACCATAGCCTGCGACATACGATTGCGCAAGACGTGGCACGGACGTTTCCGACAGAGTCATACTTCCGACAGACGCACGTGCAGCAGCAACTTTCAGACATTCTACTAGTACAGGCCAAGGCGAATGGCACGCTACAATACCGACAAGGTATGCATGAACTGTTGGCGGTGCTGCTAATTGCGGTGGACGGCGATGCTGGGGCAACAGAACCAGCGGGAGAATTGAGAGGGGTGCTGGACCGACGATTTGTAGAGCATGATGCTTTTGCATTGTTTGAGCGTGTAATGCAGACGTGCGGGCCGTGGTATCAGGCACCACTGATGGCACAGTGCGCGCGACTGATGGGTTTGGTGGCGGAGGTCGACCCAGAATTGCACGAGCACTTGCGACGAGTAGGCGTAGAGCCTCAACTGTTTGCGCTGCGGTGGTACCGGTTATTATTTAGTCGCGAAGTGCCGCGTGTGCGCGACGTGTTGGCACTGTGGGATGTGCTGCTGGCAGACGGCATTGCGCAGCTGGTGGACTGGGTGGGCGTGGCATTGTTGGTAGGTAACCGTCGCCGGCTGCTGCTGAATGACTACGATACTTGCCTTGGGACGCTGTTGCACCTGCCGCCGCTGCCGCGTCCGACGTCTGAGGTACTGGTGCGCACCACCATTTTGTTGCCACCAGAGCCCGGCGGCGTGCCGTTTGCTTTGCTGCGGAATCCCACGCTACTCCCTGTGCAGCGACTGGCGCTGCAGGCTGCGTATCTGCGCGCGAATCCGACGGAGGGGGCCGCAGCACTGGTAGCAGCGCAACGCGAGGCGTGGGAGGACGACACATGGGAGGTCGTGGGCGCTGGCAGTGGATCCAACGCCAGCAGCGCGAGTAGTGATGCTGCACTGTCGCCGCCGCCACCTCTTCCACCTGCGCTGCGCAGCGAGAGTCGCATGGGCACGGTGCCGCAGAGACGAAAAGCATACACAAGTAGCACACTGCAGCAGCGCCGGGCCAACGGGGCGTTACCGCGAAGTGCGCCGGCGAGTCCGCCGCAGATGACCGAGAAGACGCGGCAAGAGGTGCGCAGTCCTGGCGACGCAGCGCTGGCGCTAGGTGCGGCCACGGCACAGGTGGCAGGGGTTGCAGCGCAATGCCTGGATATGTTGCGTGTAGAGTCGAGCCATGCGCAGCCCATGGGCGTGCTGGCCGACGCGCTGCGTGTTGTGGCGCGTGTGTGGCAGGAAGAAGCTCTACGTCCGTCGGACACGCATCGCGGTGCGTTGCAGGCTGCCGATGAGGCAGAGCTGCGTGGGTTGTTGCGCAGGCTCGATCGTTTGCACATGAACCTTGGCAGTCCATGAATACTATTCCTCCTTGTACAATTGGTGAATTTCCCGCTCCTTTTGTGGGAACACACCCTTTTTGTGGCTCGTCAACCTTTTCACCCCCCTCTTTTCGTCACACACACACGTCATCCAATCATTGTTTCATTTCGTAGGAAAGAATCCCTTTTGTCAGTATCCGCAAATTGGAGAGCTTCCACGTCTTCTATCCTTTGCTTTCATTTCCAACACCTCCTACTCTGTGGCTTTAATTTTATTTCTTAACTTTGAAAAAAGAACTATGGACACGGCAGATGAGAATGTTGACCAACAGCGCTTGCCAAGTAATGCACAGCAGCAGCAAAACCAACAACACTTGAATGTGCCAATTCCACAGCGGCGACGTAAGGGTACTGGGTCAATTGCGCGTGCTACTGACCGTCTTGCTACTCCACCAGTGCAGCTATCGCACAGTCTACCTGTGGACGATGCAGGAGCAGAGGAGATGGCACGGCGAGTGGGGCGGCACTTGGTAAACACGCGTACTTCCGTCGGTAGTCGCATGACACAAGGCGATGAGGATGGGTATGCCGGTGACACTAATGACGATGAAGAGGAGAGAATGCCTGTGGATCCGCTGACACTGCCATCAGGCGACGTTACTTATGGCATTTACCGTTGGCATCGTGCTGAGAATGCGCCACAGCACACGCGACGCGGGTCATTTAATGGCGTTTCATCAGACTCGGAGTGGGTAGTACCATACTCACAACGTCAGATGGCAGTGCCTGGTGCCTTCAGACGTCAATTTGTGCACGACCGTGCAGAACGTGAGGGTAGAGCACCAGTGACAGTTTTGACAGAGAATTTTGTGGATTTTATTGGCCTCTACGGACATTTCGCAGGAGGCGATTATCCCAGTGACGAAGATGAACCAGAGGAAGAAGAGTCTGAACAGACAAGATTAATACGTCGGTCTAGTACAACTCGTTCTACTAATACAGCATCCGGTCGCAAGGCATTTTTCTTATTATTAAAGGCATTTGTGGGAACTGGTGTGTTAGTACTACCAAAGGCTTTTGCTAATGGTGGTTTGGCAGCATCTATTGGTGTTGTAGCATTTGTTGCTTGGTATGCATGGCATTGTATGACGCTATTGGGTGAAGTATATTTACGTATTGGAGCTAGCTATAGTGAACTTGGTGCTCGTTTGTTTGGTCCTCGGGCTGGAACTGTAATAACTATATCTATTGTCACTGCACAAGTTGGGTTTTGTTCAGCTTACACTATTTTTGTTGCCACTAATGCACGCAGTGTTTGGGATGCGGTAACTGGATGTCGTATGCCTCTGTCACCTACTTTTTGGGTACTGGCTCAGTTACTGGCGTATATTCCTTTGGCTTGTGTGCGCCGGATTAAACAGTTTGCGCCATTTGCCATGACTGCCAATGCATGCATAATGGCAGGACTTGCTTATGTACTGCTCTTTGATGTTGGTCATATTTGGTCTCATGGATTGGCCCAGATTGTTCTTTACAATCCTGTGCGCTTTCCATTGCTGGTTGGTACTGCAGTGTTTGCTTTTGAGGGCGTCACATTGGTGATTCCAGTTTTGGATAGCATGGCTCGTCCAAATACGTTCCCTAAGGTGCTAACTGCAGTAATGCTGGTGTGCATTGTGGTATTCTGTGGCATTGCATCACTCTCGTATATGGCATTTGGAGAATCTGTTGAGACTGTGGTTTTGTTAAGTCTGCCGCCTGCTGTACCGACTGTACTGGTTCAACTACTCTATTCGCTTGCAATTATGTTGTCTGTTCCTCTGCAAATGTTTCCTGCTGTGCGTATCCTTGAGGCTGGGATTTTTCCACGCTCAGGAAAAGGAAATCCTATTGTCAAATGGCAGAAGAACATGTTTCGTGCTTTAATGGCAGCAGTTGTAGCTGCAGTTGCTATATTTGGTGCAGAACAACTTGATAATTTTATTGCCATTATTGGAGCATTCTCTTGCACACCTTTGAGCTTTATCTATCCGGCTCTGCTTCATTATCGCATTTCAACAGGAAGATGGACTCGAATCAAAGATTTGATATTGGCGGCTATTGGTGTAGTTATCCTCATCTATGTAACTTATATCGGTATTAAGAGCTGGGGTAATTCACCACTTCCTGTAGATCAATGTCTTGTACATCCATAGACCAACTAGAGAAAAAAAAAAAACCTCACCACCACTTTTTTTAATTATATCATACGAAAAAAATAAAATAATGTCTATTGCAATGACTGAAGTCGTTTTACAACATGTACACTGCTGTCAATAAAGCGGTTAACACAATTCTGTAGACAAGCAGATTCCTTGTTATTAAGTTGATTCGTTTTTGCATCCTTGATACACAACTCCCAACAACGTCCTGTAAATTCGTGTACAGTATTCTGAAGTTCTGCCTTGGTAGTTTCACGTTGGATAAACTCCTGCAATTCTTTTTGTGTATTCTCGTCAAAACCTGCCATGATTTCAATTACATAAAGTGAAAAAAAAAATGTTTTTTTTTACGTGAGCAAGAAATGTTTCTGTTGGCTTTTTGTGAAAAGAAAAAAAAGGGAAAGTGAAAATACCAAGATTGAGTTGATTCGGTGATGTGTGAGATTCTGATCAATTTGAGACATGTGTGGTAACAAGTTCCATTATGTTCACAGGATATTTCTTGGGATTTAGACTTTTTTTTTTTTTTTTTTTTCGTTGAACAGAGTACTTTTTATACTAGTAACTTTTTTTTTTTTTTTGTAGTTTGCTCAAGAGTGAATAAAATGTCTGATGATACACAAATAATACTAAAGGCAGCTTTAGGAGCAGGCTTAGTATGTGTATTTTTCTTTTGCGTAGCAATATTTCTGTATTTTTTCCATTTGGAGTTTCGTCCTAGATTGCATATCCGTCGTCTTCATCGTCCTCCAATACATCCTTTGTGGAGTTTACGTGGTAGAAAACATATTCCTGTATTGAGTAGTACTCAAATTGAAACATTCTTTCCTACTCAGTACTCTGACGAAACTCACATTGCTGTTTGTTCGGTTTGTCTTGATGACTTTGGACTCTGTCAGAAGATTCGCTTGCTCAAGTGCTGCCACTATTTTCACGTTCCATGCATTGATCCTTGGTTGTATACTAACACAACCTGCCCCACGTGCCGCATGGAAATTGTCCATGGAACGTAGCACAATGTAATTGCAATAGTGGCTCCAATGTAAATAGTTCATTTATTTAATTTATTTTACGCATATTGTTAGGGGGGGGGGGTTTCACTGTCTATCCATAAACAATGCTAGGTAAAATAAGTAAATCCGTGCTATCCAACAAATTTCAGTTACGTTGCGGATATCTCCTAGCATATACTAATGTTTGGAAATATTGAAGATGTTTTAAACGCTTTCCCCCCACATTAAACTTATTAAACACAAACACATTCTAATACATTATCGTGTGAAACTTGTATGGAAGAAGGTTAAAAATATGTTGATAAGTAATTTAACATAAACAATTTAAACATAAATAAACAACTTGATCAATTAAGAAAGATACAGAATTGTGCTTTGGTCAGTGCGCATATGGATCATCTCGCGCATTTCTAGAGTTTGGTGCACTTGCACCCTTGCGATATTGGTTGTGATTTGGATGGTGTTGACGATGGTTGTATGGATCTTGCAACGGACTCTGATCATAATTATTTCTATTTGTACCATCGGTATGGTGAGAGCGTTGTGTATCTTTATTTCTGTGAGTGTGGCGATTGTCATTGTGACGACTGGTTTCTTTACGACGATGGGATGGAGTGCCAGTTGAGCGAGAACTGTTGCCTCTGTGGTTATTTGTAACTTCTTCATCCATCTTTAGCTTAATAATAGTGGCCAAAGCAATCTTGCCTACATTTTCCATAGTATCTTCAGGACGCAATGGGCAACACTGAGCCTTACGTTCCAAAAGGTCCTCAGCTTCAGAGAGTGCTAATCCCATGACCATTTGATCCCTACGAAGATCTGGTGGTACAAACATTGTGTGTTCAAGTTGTTGGGACATTTTCTCTTCACTACGCAATGCTTTTATAGCAGCTGCTCCTCCCATTGTTTGTGCGTTGACCTGTTGCATATTCATATTCTTGCGGTAAATACTGCGGTAATAGTGCTCGGCAACTACCTTTTGTACTGCACTGCCGTCGTCAAAACCGCTTAGGACGTCGTCATAATCTTCATGTCCGCTGGATTCGAGATCACGCGTACGACCGCCTTGATTCCCTTTGAAAAGCCCACTCATGATTTTGCCAAGCACATTTGTTACCATATCCCCGTTGTTTCCTCCCATATGTGCATTGGGTCGTCCACCATTTTGGCCAAAGGGTCCCTGTCCAAATCCGTTGCCGCCATTGCCATAGCCACCACCACCACCACCACCCGGTCGAGCCATGGCACTGGTGGCCACAGCGCCAAGAATCTTGGCCCAAGGAATTCCACTACCACCACTACCACCACCACCGCTGCTGCTGCTGCCAACACCATGGTTGGTGTATTTGCTCTGACCGTTGTGTCTGCCATGCTGGTTGTTGTGACCATGATGTCCATGCCCACCACCATATGACATATTGTTATTCGAGGGTTTCTTGTGTTTAAACATGGAATAGGCATTGTGAGCAAATGCAATGTTACTAAGATAACGCATCCACTCTGGCTCCTTAAACGGCACAGCATTCTTAGAATTGCGGTGTTTTAAATAATGATAGGCGCTAGCACTGATGACTCCAGCAATAGGTAAAAATTCCATCAACTCAATGCTTTTAAGTCCTTCTTTTAGACTATTCAAGAACGTATTAGGTCTTTCTTGACCTGAAATATCACTGCGGTTGTCGGACCTCTCGTCATCACTATCATAATCACTGCGGTTATATTGGGTTGGTGGCCTTTGGTGTTGTGGTGGTGGTGGTCGTCCATGAGTATAATCCATTGGTCTACCCTCATGAACTGTGCTCATAGGTCTTCCATACCCGTATCCCTGATAGGTAGAAGACTGTCCGTCCTGTTGCCAAGCTTCTGCGGGATAAGGCTGAGTATATGAAGAGCCTTGGTTGGGGTGTCTCTCATGTTGGTCACGTCTGTAAGGTGTGTGACCTTCCTGTGGATAATGTCCGCTACGACTTCCACCTGTCGTAGGTCTTATTGTAGTATCCGATACTACGGTTGCTGTATCCATATAGTCGTTTAGAGGAGGTTGAGGTGCTGGGCCCGCCATAACAGACTCAGAAGATAACTGTGACATAGGTTCGTTGTTGGTATTCAGATGTTGCATACCATGAAAACTGTAGTTATTTGTATATGGTGCGGCAGCCATAGGTGGTGGCCGATATTGCGCCATCAGAAAAGCTACTAAGAAAAAGGAAAGGATTATTTGAATATATATTTTTCTTTAAAAGAAGAAAAAAAAAAAAAGGAAAATGAAAGCAAGTCAAGGAAAATATTTTTTTAGAGCAACTAGTTTGAGATTATAGGTTTTTTTTTTTTGTACAGGAAAAGAAGAAAGAGTTTTTTCACTTATAAAAAGACAAAGTGAAACAAATCCCCGTCTCCTTTGTGAGAGTGTATGCTAAAGAACATCAGAGGCGCCTTCATTTGCATTTTGTGGCCAGGTCAGCAGACATCACGCAGTCCTTTTTTCCATATCCACATGTCCACATTCATTCGTTTTCAGAACAAGTGGAAAATTGGAATCATTTCCATATAGAGTGCGGAGTACAATTCAGATAAACGGGATCGTCCATACCTTTTTATATATCTGTGCGTGTAGTTTTGTTGAGGGTTTGTGCATCGGCTTGTAAATTCTACCGCGAACATTAATGTTAGTCTATGTGTTATACATACTTAGTCTCTCATTTTTTTTTCTAACTCTACTACAGCAAAGCGCTGCTGAATAATTGCCGTGTTAGTTCTGGTGATTTATATTGCAAGTTCACGAGGAAAACTTCGCCAAAAGAAGGAAAAATTCTGAACTGAGAATTGGTCATTTATCTCCCACGTCTCAAGAATGTGGTAGTTCATTGGCCTGCATTACTCCCCCTCCTGACAATGGGTGCATGGAGAGTGAGCTGATTAAAAAAAAAAGAGACAAGAACACGCATAACAACCCTTATTTAAACAAAGTTTTATTCTGCTAAAATATAACTAGTGGCTGAAAATGTCGCAATTAACTGTAATAGTTTTGCTGATATCTAAAGTCTTGAGGAAACCTTTGGTGATGAGGCTGGCGAAGTAATTGTGACCTGTTCTGAAGTTTACGCTGCTCATAGTCAATGTTAGCACCAGTATATCTGCCATCATAAGAATGATAACAGTGATCTCGTTCGTTGTATTGTGCAGTCGTCATCGGATGAGACGTCATATTTTTGTATTGTTTCTCGTACTCTCCAAAATCCTCATCTGTCTTGATCTTGATTATTGTGGCCAATGCTATTTTACCAATACTCTCTAGATCATCACCAGGTCCCATTGGTCCCATCTCAGACTTGCGCTCAAGTAGCATCTCTACTTCTGAAAGTGCTAAACCCATTACCACGTAATCGTGTTTGTAATCCAACTGCTTAGTCGTGTTAGAATGATTTCCCAGTTGATGTCGAACCATAGATTTTTCACTATGCAATGCACTAATAGCCGCTGCACCACCTAAAACATATGTCTCAACATTATACAAGTTTTTACCTTTGTGATAAATATTGCGATAGTATTTTTCAGCAAGTTTCCTGGGTACTGCCCAGCTTTCGTCAAATCCATCCAGTATATCTGCACTATCATTGAGTCCTCTGTTGGTAATTCCAGGCATGCCATTAGCGTTTCGGTTTCTAAACAGTCCATTAACAATTTTGCCAACCATTTGAGTCACTCCACCTGCGTAGCTGCTTTCTAGAGCTGGAGCGACTGCATTTGGTGCTGATTGCATATCATACTGAATATGGCCATTTGTGTAACCGCCAATTGTATGACTGTTGGGAATATTGTGCGGATTAGAAGAATAACTGTCTCTTCCATCCCATGAAAGTGTGCGGGCACTTTCCTGGGGTGCCTTTGAACGCGGTTTTATAAGACCATTACCAGTGAGGAATCCATAGGTTGCACGGGCAAAAACTGCATTTCCAAGATATCTAAGCCACTTGGGTCCTTCAAATGGTACAAGTTTGGTTGTGTTTCGATGTCTGTAGTGATGAATAAGAGCAGCAGTAACCAATGAAGCCATTGGAACTGTTTCGCAAACAGACACATTACCAAGAAAGTCCTTTATACGATTGCGGAAAGTATTATCAAGACCTGAAGGTTCTGCCGAAGAAACACTCGAATGATGATCAGTATTAGCATTAACATTATGCTCGAATTTGTTGTTATTGCTGCTATGAAATGGGTTAGAATGGTCAAAGGCTGCATAAGGTTTGGTGTTAACAAGGGGTACTGACTGCATATGTGGATAGGATATTTGTGGTGGTGCATTGGAATATGTGTTCACGTAATTGACACCAAGTGGTGCTGCTGAAATATGGTTGTTATAGTTCTGCGCATTTGGACCAAATGTCCCAGGAATAAAGTTGTGATGGTAAGGGTCTACTGAAGCTTCATTTGGCGCGATTGTGTTGGGAGCATAAGAAGGCAAGGGGTTTGGTTGCGAAATGCCCTGAACGCCGTGATCTGCATTGCTCACAGGCACTTGCATGTGCGCCTGCGGCATCTGCATCTGCTGCTGCTGCTGTGTTTGTTGCTGTGACGGAATTTGTACTGGTGAAACCTGCTGCTGCTGTTGTTGTTGTGACGAAATTTGAATTGGTGATACCTGCTGCTGCTGTTTTTGCGGTTGAATATTCTGCTGGTATGGCATGTGCGGTTTAAAACCACTGTTTTCAACCAGGGGCACCTGAAGAGTAACATCACTATCATCTTGAGGACCAATGGGTGGAGAAATTTTTATATTCTGTGGAAGCGCATAGTTTGACTTTGTTGGACCATATGGTTGTGACAACGATTGTGTTAGTGGAGGTTCCATCGTTTTTTTTCTTCTTCTAAGAAATAATGTTGAGGATAGCAAAATAAAATAAAGAAAATTCGCACAAGAAAAAAAAAAAAGTGTAAAACACACGTGTGACCTTTTTTTTTTTAGAGAAAATAATCTACTATAGTAGATAAAAAAAAGGTTGTGAAAAAAAAATGTTAAAACACTGAATAAAATAATACTTAAAAAGAAAAAATTTCGAATAATAAAATAGATAAAAAGTCAGTGAAATAAAAAGGAAGAGCACTATTTGTTCAGTTTTTATTTTATTTTATTCCTTTTTATTTCATAAAGTATGTCTTTGAATGCTAGGCTATTGAAATTTTTTTTTTCTTTTTTGGCTAAGGCATGCTGGAATATATTCGGAGTTGGTCGAGAAATCTTTTTTTTTTTTCACTCTAAAGTTCGTGTGAGCGTTTTTTTTACTTTGGCTGCTTAATTATGCATGAACATTTCATGTTGTATTTCAAGCAAAATAAAATTTGTTAAATTAAAAAAGAAAGAAATTGCACTAGTTTTCGTTTTTTTTTTTTTTACAATATATTTTTTTTCATCTACAAATATACATTACTCGTATGGTTGTTGTTTTTTTTATTTGCAGATGATTTTCCGCATACCTTACCCCAATCTTATTGTTATATAAAAGTACTATGACGCATGACCAAAAAAAAAAGGTGTGAAAGTAAGCTGTATATGCAATAAAATGTGGATATCAAATGACAGAGGATGTCGTGAATTTCTAGCTTACTTTCAGAAAAAAAAAGGCCGAAACAGAGACTTGCATTGAATAATCTCAAAGCGGCAAAAACAGTATGTAGAATACAAATGCAAAGGTTTTTTTTTTCTTGGAAAGACAATATACGCAGACTGCTATTTCTTTTTTTTTTTTTGCTTTCATTATACTGGACATTATGTTAAGCCAGTTATTTCTGATATGACGATTGCCAAAAATGGACACCTTCAGACATGTTTGATGTGTGCCACGAGCCTGATGCATATTTTTTTTACCTTAAATTCAAGATAAATGACCAACATGTTTCTTCTTTAACATGCATAAATGCATGATTAAGTAGACCAAAGCGCGTTTATGTGCAGCACAATGTTCAGTTTCTGGTTAACAAATTGATTGTCCTTTTGGGTGGGTTTTCGCCCCCCTTTTTTTTATTGAAACCCCCGAGGATTGTTGCATTTACGCTTATAATCCTTGTAATTGTTGCTTTAAAAAACAATTACAACAGAAAAAAAAAAAATGCAAGTCAGAAGCAAAAAAGTGACTTGTGCGCCAAGGAAAATTCACTTGAACCATAGTAAGATAATTGTGTTTCACATAGACAATCTGTTGTTAAGCTTCAAAACTAAGCAGTCAAAAATAACAACAATTGAAATAAAGACAACATAACATTTTGAGAACAATTAATTGTGGTTGGTTTGTAGTCTATTCTACCACTTTTAAAAAGAACAAAATCAATACAGAAGGAAAAAAAAACATACAACTGTCTTATCGACATTAAACTGAAATAACAAAATCAAAAAATCATTCTATTGCCAATAGTGTGGTTGATAAGGATGCTGCTGGTAGTTTGGTTTTGCTTCAGTATAACCAGTATCACGAGTAGGATAATCTCTATAATACGGATTGGTTTTGTATAGGTTATAACCATATGCATTGTTTTCATATGCTGAAGCCTCTACAAATGAGTTTCTAGACTCGGAATGGCTGGCATATGGAATGGGTTCCTCCTCAGCTTTAATCTTTATAATAGTGGCCAGTGCGATTTTACCAGCATGTTCCATATTATCATTAAGATAAAGTGGAGCAGTTGCAGCTTTACGATTAAGCAGAGCTTCAACTTCTTCCAGTGCCAGACTCATCGCCATGTAGCTGGATTGGTCATCTGTACCTGAGTAGATTTGACCATTTCCAGACATTATCTTTACATTGCGTAGCGCATTTATTGCAGCAGCGCCGCCCAGAATATGGGTCTCAACACCATCCAAGCTTTGACTTTTGTGGTATATACAACGATAGTACTCCTCGGCAAGTGGCTTTGGCACAGCCCAACTATCATCAAAGTTGTCCAGCAGACTATTGCTGCAACCATCGAGGCCTCTGCTAGTGGTATCGGCCATATTTCCGAAAATCCCCCCACTAAAAAGTTCACCAACTATGCTCTCCATCATTTGCAGTTTTGAATAATTAACATTATCTTCATATGCGACAGAATGTGGTCCCTCGGATAAGTCTCTTGATCTATCGCCACCTGGATAGCTGCTTCCATAAAATGAGGATGGCATTGGACGCCCCTTGATATTATTATCAAGAGAAATACCACGAGTGGCAGGCTTGGGAGCAGCAGGGGCAGCATCATTTTTCTTGACAATGCCATTATTCTGGGCAGTTTTATAAGTGCTATAGACCCACATTGCATTCTTAGCATAGCGAACCCAATTGGGGGGCTTGTATGGCTCCAGACCAGGTTTCTGACGATGCTGGAAATGGTGAGCCAAAAGTCCCGAAACAAGAATGGTAATCGGCGCCATTTCTCGAATAGTCACAAGACCAATACCTTCCATAATGCGATTACGCAGCGTATTGGCAACCTTCTTTTTCTCAGGTGCAGATGGAGATGAAGACGCAGGTTCTTTTGAACTCGCTGGTGCAGCGGATGCTTTTCCTTCCCGCGACTTGTGCTCACTGGGGGGAGGCATGTAGTGGTCAAAGCCTGAATTGGCATAAGTGTTTGCATATGTTGCTTGTGCATCAGCCATAATGGGTGCTTGTGGTTGTGGTACAGGTTGCGAATGTGCATAGGGACCGGTGTCGGTCATTGTAGCATCAACGCCGTAGCCTGGCTGTGTGTATCCACCTGAATTATGCATTGGTTGTGGGTTGCTGTTAGAAAACACAGTGTTAGAGTGTGTGGGTGACGAGGCATTTGCTACTGGAATCGCATGTGAAGCATAACTGGCATTACTGATAGGATGTTGCTGTTGTGAATACCACGATTGGGAATGTGGTTGCTGCTGCGGTGGCTGTTGTAATGCAGCTTCTCGTGTACCAACAGTCTCATGCTGCGGCTGAGTAGTTAGTTCACTACAGCTTGCATGTCTCCTGTTTGGGGGAGAGTGTGGGTCGGCAGATTGCCGACGAACCACATTAATCTGATCAGCCCCAGCAACTGACTGAGCTCCCGAATACATTGAAACGTTTAAATTTTGAAACTGTGGTTGTGAGCTCTGCTGTACTTCCAGCGACTCCATAGCCTCGTGGCTAAAGAAATACGAAAAATGTTTAAATGGATAAGCGATAAACTTTTTGAAGAACAAAAAAAAAAAAAAGAAGATAAACTTTCACAAGCAGACTTTAACCTTCTTAAAGCTTAATGATATGTTGCAATTGGTAAGCAAAAAAAAAAAAAAAAAAAACGTCGGATATTAAGAAAATAAAAAGAACAAAAAACCTGCTTTTATTTGTGTATATACTGGCTTAAAACTTCTAAAGACTAGCAAGAAATAAAAAGAAGCTTTTTATTTTAAAAATAGTATAAAAGTGGACAAGTCTTTTAAATGGTTCTTTATATACGATGAGACTATGAAGCACGTGTATTAGAAGGTTGATAACATCATCTCTTAGTTTATTGCCGGTGCAAAGACATCCTAAAAGAAGTGTGCTTCCCATTGTTTGATGTCCAAAAATGCGGACCTCCCTTTTAAGCCCTTTTTACCAACCCTTTTTTTTTTCCTCACGCTTGGCTTTTTATTTTTATTTTTTGTTTGAGGCCGAGCCATGTGCACATTTCGTCTGGTCTGAAATGCATCTACGCAAGTGAATCCACCTCATGGAAAAGAAGCTCTTGGCGAATGAATGCTGCATGTGGGAAGCTTCTCACCCCCCCCCCTCTTTTTTGCCGCTGCGCTCAACCATCTGCGCAAAAAAAAAAAAAAATAATTTGAAAAAACTGTCCGATTACGTGGTTTGTCCATATATGCATCGAGCAGTCAAGTCTTGCGGCATCAAATGACCCAGATCTCATTAATCTCACATATATGCTTTCCTCCACAAATAAATTTAATGGTAATGTTTAATTGTCGTTTATCTGTATGTTAAAGTTTATCTTTTTTATTTGTCATCGAGTAGTTTAATGTCGCCATATTCCCCCAAATGCGCTAATCGTTGTCTATAATCTACCTCTCCTGCTTGCTCAAACTCATTTCTGCAATCCACCGTGTCACCGGTAGTATGTATAGGCCATATTCTTGTTCCCCTTGTTTCAAGATCTAAAGTTTTTATTAAACAAAAGTAATGTTACAAACAACAGTAAGTAAACTGACTTGTCACTATATGCACAATATACAGGCAGATGCAATTCCAGACTTTTTTTGTGTGCATATGTCAATTTCAAAAAACAGTCAAATATACTATTTCCTGAAATTACTCTATCTTTAATCACCACTTGCATTTGTTATTATATGTGCCGAATTTTATAGACATTTGAAATCTGGCAAAAACAATCACAACTTTAAATTGTTCTCCTATCTGTAAAAAAAAACAATGCAACAAAATTTTATACATTACATAGATGGCAATACCACACTCACATTGCGCATTTCAATGCAAGGAATTGATAATCCATTTACTCAGAATATACTCGGTGCTTTTTGCAAAAAAAAAACAACTAGTATGGATTTCATGGCACAGATGGCGGCCATTCCTCATCAATTTTAAACTTGATAATTGTGGCCAGCGCAATTTTACCAACATTTTCCAATATATCATCTACATTAAGTATGCCAATGGCAGATTTATGAAAAAGCAAAGCATTTGCTTCTGACAATGCCAATTTCATTACCATATGTTCAGGAGTACGGTGTTGTACATCTCGGATATATTCCTGCTGCAATGTCATTTGCCTTTCACTTTGTAGTGCTTGCACAGCAGCGGCACCACCTAAAACCTGTGCATTGGTATTGCACAAATTTAATTTTCTGCAATATACAGAATTGTGAAAGTATTCAGCAGTTTCTATATTTACTGCCCAACTATTATCAAATTGATCCATCAAGTTATTTCCGCAATTGTTTTTAAAAAGAGATCCAACAATAATCTGAACCATACGCTCAATGCTTATCTCAGATCTGGTATTATCGATATTTCTGCTTTTGACATGGGATGTCAAATTCTCAAATGTTTCTTTATTATCCCACGACAACTCACGAGCGGCATCCTTATTTTTTTGATTAATAAACCCATTTTCTTTGGCAAAAGTATAGATATTGTAGCCAAATAAGGCATTATCAACATACTTTATCCACCTTGATTTACTATAGGGTATCATAGTCTTGGATTTACGATGCCGGTAGTGATGTGTTAATGCTGATCCAACTACTGTCACAATTGGTACAATTTCTTCAAACGCTATTGAACAAATACTGTCCTTTAGACAATTGATTAGCCCATTTGCTTTCTTACCCTTTTCTGTATCTGCTTTTGATGATGTTGCAGATGTTTGGTACTTTTCAGTTTCTGTCTTCCTATTCTCATAATCGCTGTACGATGGTGCGTGGTGGCTGGGCCAAACTAATGGTGGTGGTGGCTGTTGGTATTGCTGCGGTTGCGGTTGCGGTTGCGGTTGTTGTTGCAGCTGTGGTTGTGGTTGCAAGTGTGGTTGCGACTGTAAATATTGTTGAGGTTGTTGCGGCTGAAACTGAAGTTGTTGCTGAAATTGTGGAGCTGTGTATGCACTTGTATGGTGATGTGCTGCTGCTGCATATGTAGCATATCCACTCATATCCTGGCTAACAGGCTCAGATATTTGGTTGTATGTAGGGTGTTCAACAGACAAAATAATTGCATGTGGTGCGCCAGAAGCGTATTCTGGCTGTTGCTGTTGCAAAAACTGCTGTGGTAGCGACTGCGTCTGATATTGTTGTATAGGTTGATTTATAGCGTACACTGTCTCTCCAGGTATATTCTGTTGAAATTTAACGCCTCCACTAGTCCTCACAACACTTGTTGCTGATCTATGCATATCAGAATGTGACTGTCGTTGGGGTAGCTGTTCCATAGTTCTAGGCGTCAATTGAATAGTCATATAAAATTGTGCTGCTTCGTAAGAATTAAATTTTTCTCTACGTGTCAGCGACTCTATCTTCAAAAAAAAAAAAAAAAATTCACTATAGAAAAGTATAAAAAAACCCCCACCGATGCCAAGCAGTGTTTAAAAGCCTAAAAAGACAATCTCTACTCTCAAAAAAGGACAAAGCAAAAGAGAAGAGGATGGCGGGATAAGGAAAAGATGAGCAACCAAGGTAAACTTTTCCTTCAAAAACAGCGCTTTTAGATACATACACAATGAGTACTAATAAGAATAAACAAGTATTTTCTATAATATAGTTGTAAGATCATGGATAGGTTTTAAGCTAAAAAATACAGCAGATGCCTGTAATAATATGTGCACATTTACTTAAGACATACAGACAAAGTGCGTGATAGCTACTACTTTTTTTATATAAACTTGTAGCATTCAAATACAATTAATGAAAAAAAAAGAGTTGTATATTAGAAAATCTGAGTATCGTTTTCTCAAGCAACTTCTTTCCTGAGAACAAAGTCTGACAGCATACACAACATATAAAGGCAATGACGTCTTTTTGGCCGAAGCATTTTGAGTAAATCTGTACACAGACTTGTTCAGAAAGAATAACACACAGTTCTAAAACAAGTCATAAAAAGGGTAG
Organism: Coemansia reversa NRRL 1564; assembly: GCA_002705745.1. NCBI lineage: Eukaryota > Fungi > Kickxellomycota > Kickxellomycetes > Kickxellales > Kickxellaceae > Coemansia > Coemansia reversa. The sequence continues at coordinate 25,439 of KZ303547.1, read as the reverse complement.
AGTGGTAAATGACTGGATTCAAAACTTTTTTCTACAACAAGAGAAAAAATAGAAAATCAATTCGCTAAAAAAAGAGCGAGTATTTGTTTGCCACTTTAATATAAGCATTAAACCTACCAGAAGATTCCATTAATCTGTTTTATTAAGCTTTTGCCATTTATGCATTTCATCCAGGAATCCGCATTCTAGAAAAACCTATCGCATGTAGTGTACACATACATTTTTTGCACTACTAAGAATATTGTGGACAATACTACACTCATGGTAAAGAGTAAATACAAGATATTACAGAATGTAGAACTTTATATTTAATAAATTTTATTAGTTGAATTCTATTTGAATACAAATCTTGTAACATTGGGTTTTGGCTAATTAACACTCAAAAACGAATTAGAGTAAAAAAAAAAAGTTTGGTAACTTGGTCCAAATCTAAATTATGTTTTTCATGATAGTTTAGCAAAATAGCCGTTAGAATCTTGTATTAATTTAGAAGTTTGAAATTTTTTAGTGGTATTCAGTATTGCGGGTTTGCTCTATGAAGGCAGTGCATTTTGCGCATAAACGATAAAGTTATCAGCAGTGCGGTCGACGTTAGTATTACACTAATATTACACTACAGATAATGGAGAAAAGCAGCCGATGGTAGTTACTTATTTTACGGGACATAAGAAGCAGCAACAGTCAATGGTGCTAGCAGCAAAAATCCAGAAAAGCAGTTAGCAACAGAAACAACATTCCATGAACTATCAATACCTATAAGGCAGACTGTATTTGTATATATATTTTTTTTATAAAGCCCATACAACTTCATGTTCCCAATTTCAATCAGCAAATGGAGGCCCACATGTGTTGAACTTCAGTCTATCCATCCACAAGATATAACATCGTGTAATAAGAACACATTATTGTTTTTTTTTCAAAGGAGTGTAAATAGATTCTATAGTTTACATCTGTTTTCTATTAAAGTTCTAACAACACAAATACGACTAAGCAGCATAGCATATATCGACTGGTATATATTTCAGCCACTAATATCTAAGATCAGATCTGGGGACAAATCGATTAGTACTCCCTCTATCTTATTGAACCCGAAAAAAAAGGCTTTTTGTTTGTTTCTTTGCTTTTAGAATTTATATTTAGTTGCATTAGGGATAGCAAAAAAAAAAAAAAAAACGTTGTGACAGTTTTCACTTTTACTTTTTATTAAAATATTCTTTAATCAGTTTATAAATTCTGCATTTCACTCTGTTTTTTTTTTTTTTTTCATTATTGTTATTTGTTTTTAAAAAGTCAATAGTATTAAAACGACATAAGAGAAAAAAATGGTAGATAAGATCAAAGATAAACAAAAGTCTTTGGGATTAGCTAAAAGTTCAGCAAGGATAGTTTTAAGTGACTGGGTGGTAGTATATTCGTTTATATTCGGAGGGTGTTGTTCGAATGTATTTGCATTAGAAAGTTTAGTAAGAATAGTACCAAAGAGTGGTAATCTAATAACTTTTGGACAATTTCTATTCATAACTTTAGTCGGACTTCCTTCACATTTATATATTCAGCCTGACAAATTATTACCACGATTACGAAAGCGTAATATTCCTTTACAGAGGTGGTTTGTAATGGTTGCATTATATTTTGGTGTATCAGTCTTAAATAATCTTGCCTTTGGATTCCAAGTATCTATGCCATTACATATTGTTTTTCGGTCGAGTGGTCTAATTGCTAATATGGTTTGTGGATATATTTTTATGAGTAAGCGCTATCACGTTATGCAAATCGTCTCAGTGGTCTTGGTCACAGTGGGTGTAGTAATTGCTACCTTTGCTAGTATAGGACAAACAGCAGAAGAAGAACAGAGTTATGACAATAATAAACAGGAATCGTTCTTTGGCATTATTTTGCTGTCCTGTGGAGTTGTCCTTGCTGCGTTATTGGGACTTTACCAGGAAGAGACCTATAAGAAATACGGCAAGCATTGGAAGGAGGGTCTTTTCTATAATCATGCGCTGGCGCTACCAATGTTCCTGTTTTTCTGGAAGGACATCCGCAATCAAGCGGTTGCTATCTCGCAGTCGCCACCAATGTACGTGAACTTTAGACCAGAATTTATCAATAATCTGCTGGTAATATTTCCAGCGCTATGGTACTCATTAGGAGTTAATGTAGTATCGCAGCTGGCCTGTGCCTCGGGTGTGCATCAAATGACGTCAATGTCCACATCACTTTCACTCAACGTCGTTTTGAATCTTCGTAAGCTCGTCAGTCTCATCCTTTCGGTGCTGTTGTTCCGCAACCCAATCACGCCAAATATGACTCTTGGCTGCATGCTAGTGTTCTTGGGAACGTTCGCATACACACAGGCCAGCCGGAAAACCCAACCTGCAACAAAATTGCAAACGAATAGCGCTGCTCAGCAATGTACGCGCCCTGCTAAAGCCATTGTAAAATCAGATAGCATAAAACCCAAGGATGTTTAGTAATCACGTGACGTTTATCCCACACTTTCTAGAGTTGCCATGTGCTGAGATGTTTGTCACTTTTATTTTTTTGTTGCAGGCTCAAACATGCGATTTTTTTTTTTCTCCCACTTGGAAGGAAACCCTCTTCTACTTTAGCGTTGGGTGGTATGCGCACCTTCTTACTTCTACAGTATATTTCTTGTACTTAACCTGACACTTTTTTTTTTTACAAGAGGAAAAGGGAGACATTTACTAGAGCGCTTGTTTTGCTGTAAGGCTTTTATTTTATTTTTTTTCGAGTGAATTTAGTAAGACACAAAGTGCTGTGTAGTGGGACCAGAAGGTTAAAGTTTTGGGTTGCAGCAAGACGCAGTTAGTGCGGGAAATAGGCCAGTATACAGTGTACGCGTTCCAAGTACTAAAGCAAAGAAGGTACGTTAAGACCAAAAGTTGTTTATTTAAGCATACCTTTTTTTCTTTTAAGTGGACACAAACTGAATTCTCTGCACTTGTTTAATACGCGTGTCTTATTCCATATTTTTTTCTCTTGTGTAAATATGTTAGGTACCACCCGTAGTATTACAGGCTTGAACAATTAGCAAAAGTACTACAATAATACAATGGGGCCAGTTTCTTCTCGTACAAAAGGCAACTTAGTCTCAGAGTCTGAGGAGTCTAGCACATCTGCAAGTATAGCAAATGAGACTGAGAGTGAAAGTAATTCGAGTCAAGCAGAAGGCAATAATTCTTCCACTAGTGATGCTAGCGACGATGATCAACTTGTCAGTACAACTAGCATAGAAGAATCCAGACACAGTACCAATAATTTTGTCAATGGTAGTAGACGAACAGCAGGACGCAATCGTCGATCAGTAGTGGAGGACAGCGAATCAGAATCTGTTGGGAAAGTTGCTACACCACCTGCAGAACCTGCTACAGATGCTAGTGATGAGGAGTTTTCACACTCTGGATCAGAGTCCGACGAAGACCGGGAGGCAGATGTCCTAGTGATCAGGCCACGACGAGTATCAGCACGCTACAATGATCATTCGCCATTGCATCCACGGTGGCGGCTACGACGGTTGCGACAGGGACAACAGGGCGATGATGCGGACAGTCCAACCCCACGTTCAACCAGGCAGCGGCGGCAGCAGCTTCAGAACGGTGACGACAGTAGTCAACTTGGGTATGCGTCGAGTCCCACAGCATTAGCATCGCGGAGACAGCGGCAGCGCGCACACACGGAAAACATACATACTACACCACAGCGGCGAATACTCCGTCAGCAACACGCAGGTGAAGACGGCGACAATAGTAGCACAACAGACGTACAGACATTGGGCATTTCTAGCAGACAACACTCTGCAACACAAACATCTCCAATTGCACGCAAACGTAATATTGTACCTGCTCTACTAGCTAGTGCACCAGCAGAAAACAACGAGACAGAGTCAGCACAGCAGGAAATGGTAGTAGTTTCTCCGCCTGTCATTGATAAACCACGAGAGGAGCGTAGTTACAAGGAGTTTTTTCCAGATCTCAACGTACATATGCCATTGGTTGTACAAGTGGTTCAGTCTCCTAGTTCGCAATCAGAAGAGACTGCTGCAGATGCACAGCTGGACACCGTTATAAAAGATAGCGTGGATACATTAGTGCCTGTTGCACCGGCTACGCCAATTTCGTCAGTGAGTTCTCAAGGGAGCAACGGTTCAGCAACAGAGCAGAATAGTAATTCTGCGCCAGAACAGTCGCGAACATCCAGCAGTCTGTCGATAAAGCTTGTGTTCAACGACCCCAGGACAACAGCACCACCACCACTACGCGCGGGTAAATCGGCAGATTCATATACGGGCACCCCACAATCTTCAGTGGTAGTTTTAGCACCCAAGCGACCAATATTGACACTTCCCGCAGCAGAATTTCGACAACTTGCGACAGCACAAAGGGTCAGATTTCCAGCACAGACAGGATTTAAGCGACCACGAAGCCATTACATTCGCAATGTGGAGCTGACAGAAAAGGATCTGGCAAAGAGAGTGGAATATGATTTGGATGATATGGATCGCGAGTGGTTGCAGAAACTCAATCAGACACGCAGCAACAATGGACAAATGGAAGTTTCAGCGGAGGCTTTGGAGAGAATTATCGATTATATGGAGAAAGAATGGTTTGATTTGGTTAAAGAAGCCCAACGTGCCATTACACAACAACAACAAGAGTCTCTACCAGCGGATGAATCTGCCTGTGCAGTGTGTGGATCGGAGGAATGCGATAATACCAATGCCATAGTATTCTGTGATGGATGTAATTTAGCAGTACATCAGGATTGTTACGGAGTACCATATATTCCCGAAGGACAATGGTTATGTCGGAAATGCATGTTATCACCAGCCAAAGAAGTATCCTGCGTATTATGTCCACAACTTGGAGGTGCTTTCAAAAAAACAACTACGAACAAATGGGCACATGTTCTTTGCGCTCTGTGGATTCCAGAAGTCGGTATTTCTAATGCTGTTTATATGGAACCAATCGATAGTGTTGATCAAATTCCACGCTCTCGTTGGAAATTATATTGTCATTTATGTCATCGAAAAGTGGGTGCATGCATTCAATGCTCTCAGCGACAGTGTTTTACGGCTTTTCATCCCACATGCGCTCGTCGTGCGCGTCTTTCAATGACTGTCCGTGCTGATCGTCGCTCAGCAGAGCCTGTGTTTCGTGCCTTTTGCGAGCGCCATACGCCGCCGACTCATCCGCTCCGCGTTGATTTGGATGGCCCACTTAAGTGTCTGGCTCCCAAGCGCAAGGGCACTGCCACCACGGCCTCCGCACCTGATCTAGCGCTGGTGGCGCTGGGAAAAGCCAACGGCATGGCGACTTCCGGCGACTATGCGACAGGCGGATCATTAACGCCAGTGCCAGGTGGCTATTGGTCGACGCCAGGCAGCAGCGTGACGAGCAGCTACTGGCCGCCACCAGCTTCTACAGTGTTAAAGTCCACAGAAGCTCAGATACTCATGCAACAGGCGCAGGGCGGAGACAATGAAAACGAAACAGGGGACGCAGGCGCGTGCCAAGACGCCTCACTACAACTAACAAGGCGTATCTTCGATCCTGCAAGGCCAGTATTAAACGAATACGTCTTTGCACAAGTAGTATCACGAACGACAATAGCACGATTAGGCGCACAACAACGTGGAAAACTCATAGCACAAGTAGCAAGATACTGGGCATTAAAGCGTAGTGAAAGACATGGGGCCCCATTACTGAAGAGATTACATTTGGAACCATGGACAGCATCTGTCACTCAGCATCGAGCTCAAGAATTGGCTGAGAGTCAACGCCAATCTGTAGTATTACGTATTCGTACGGATCTTGAACGCGTACGTTTGTTGGTTGAGAGTGTACGTCGTCGTGAACGTGAAAAGCTTCGTCGTGCTCGTCTCCAGGTTGAATACCTTCGTCGCATTCTCGATCCTCTGGCGCTAGTCTTGCTGCCCGTCGTTGATGAGTTACTGGAACGTCGTGACCCGCGCGGTGTCCTCAATCATCCTGTCACTGAAGACGAAGCACCCGACTACTTTAATGTCATTAAACATCCTATGGATTTTGCTACTGTGCGTCAGAAGCTTTTGGACGGTCACTACCGCGAAGTCGATGCATTTGCAGCCGACTTGATGTTGGTTCTCTCCAACTGCATGACGTACAACACTCCAGACACGTATTATTTTCAGTTGGCTGCTCGCGTTAAGCGTCATGTCGACCGTCTCATGGCTGCCGCCAGGGCCCATATTGACTGTCTTCCCATCGATCCTGCCACTGGCTGTCTGGCTGTGGATATTGACTTTGAGATATTCTCCTTTAATAAGGACATGCCAGGCATGCCCGCAAACCTAGTCGAGGAGGAGAAGGAGGAGGAGAAGCCAGAGCATGTGGTGGAAGAAGATGAGAAGCAGAACGGTCAGGAACCGCAGATGCCACAGGAGCCGCAAAAGCCCAAGAAGAAACCCAAGGCTACCCCTGCTAGACCCCAGACAGATGCGCCCGTGACGCGCTCTCAACAGCAGCAGCGAAGGCGCCAGACGCTGCCTGCAGGGAAAAGGGACTCGGCTGGGGCTGATCAAAAACGACGACGACAAACGCTGTTCGAGCAGTTGTCTGTGCCGCCACCAGATGTGCGTAAGAGCGCGCGTGGACGCTCTGCCCATTCCCAGAAGCTGGAAAAGAATAAGAAGAATATTCCCAGCCGCGAATCTCTCATCGACAATGCCAATGTGATTAAGAGTCGTCTGCGCCATCATTCTCCGTCGTCTGCAGACGCCAGTGCTTCAAAACCCCCCAGCAAGAAAAGACTTAGTCCGCCAGAACCCCCAACGCCTGTTTCTGCTGCGAAGAAGCCCCGGATGGTCACTGCAGAGAAACACACCCCCCGTACCATTCCGACTGCTGCTCGTCTGGGTGAGAGCTGCAATGAATATCCTCGCGGCACTGTTGTGTGGGCCAAGATGGATTCATACCCGTGGTTTCCAGCCATTGTGTGGGACCCTGCTGATGCACAAGTGCCGGAAAGCGTCGCGTGCAACAAAAGCGATGCTGCCTCCTTTGGACTGGTTAGGTTCTTTGGTCCTTCCTCGAGCAACCGTCTGTGGCGCTGGGTCTCCGCTGCGCAGATCTGCCGCCTGGGCGTCGATGCAGCCGTCGACCGCGACTTCTTCCGCGCACGAAAGGCAAGGTCTACCAATATGGTCAAGAGCGTGCGCCAGGCTTACACAGAGGCTTGTGCCACCAACAGCATAAAGCCGCTGGCTCCTTAAGGTTTGACTGGGCTATTATTACATTATTTATAATGTTAGCATTAAAAAGATGGATCGCAAGTTATGATTTAAATAAAAGGTAGAAGAAGCGATTGCCGACACGAGCTCAAATGTCGCTGACGTTCCAAACAAACAGAAAGCGTCGGCTGACGGTGCCCGGACGGCGCTCCATGGCCTTGCCGACAACTTCAATGACGGTGCTGGCGCCCGAGTCGCGGCGCTCCAGCGCTGGGGCTGCCCCGCCGCAGCTGCTGTCATCGTCGTCGTCCGAGGAGCGCAGCTGGGCGTCGAGTCCTGGGCGCAAATCGCTGACGCTGCTGGTGCGGCGTAGTGCACGCAGGCGCTTCTTTGCAGGCGGCGTGGGTCTGGAAGGGGTGGCCAGCGCGGTGGGCTTGACAAACAGATCAAAGGTGGCAGGCTTGCCAAAGGCCGTGGCGACGGGCTTGCGCGAGTTGGCGGCGGGCGCCGGTTTGCTCGTGGGTGGGTGGGCAGCCGCTGTAATACTGGTAAGTGTGGCTCCTTCAAGATCGTCGTCGGAAGACGGGCTGTAGGGCGCGACTACTGGCTTCGCATATGCCTTCTCGAAGAACACGTTGGCATTGTTGACCCCCGGCTTCGCAGAAACTCTTTCAAAAAATAACTCTGAATTGCGGACCACCGGCTTGGCAGAGACCCTTTCAAAGAACACGCGAGCGCTGGCGTTGTGGGCCGATGAACGCTGATCCAATGCCTGAGCGGCCACAACTTGCAGCTGCTTGCCCGACTGGCGCAGCTCGGCAGTAGCCGACTCAAAGTCGCGTGTACGCCAGGCACGGCGCTGCCGCTGACGGAAACGCGCAAACTCGCAGCTAGGCACACACGTCTGACGCAGCTCGCGCAGCCACACATCGCGGTCGGACAGCGAGTCCAGCAGCACGTACACGCGGCAGCGCCAGTCGCCATACTTGGCCAGCGTGGCATCATCCTCATCGGGAAGCAGTGAGCTGAGCTCAGCAGCGCGCGTGGGCTCGGCTTCCACAGCCAACTGCGCCATCCCCGGCAGCGGATGGCGCGCGGCATCGCTGCGCAGCTGCTGCGCAGGCGACACCATAGACTGGCGCGGGTGAGCGGACTTGCGACGGTGGCGATCGGTCATGGCCAGTGGCGACAAACGCAGCTCCAGCCCCGTGGCGCTAATGCTGACCAGATCCGATTCGGGTAGCCCAGCGCCCTGTAGGTGGAACAGAGATACCCGAGCTACCGGCGCGCGCCCACGCACTTCATCCGCCTCGCAGTCGTAGAACATTAGCCGCGTGGGACTCAGCACTGCCCAATACCGCCGCCACGACGACACGCGCCCGCTGCGCGTAAACACGCTGAGGAACCCGCGCAGCCGCACCTGTCGGTCTTGCTCATCCACCGCCGCCCACTGCTGCTCAGTGCGCTGTTGCTGCTGCGCCTGCTGTGTACCAAGCTCCCGCTGCTGCTCCTGTTGTGTCCGCTGCTGCCGCTCGCGCCATGTCTCGCGCACCACCACGCCGTACTCCAGAACCACCTGCATTTCCACGTGCGTCCCACCCCGCAGCGCCACTTGCTCCTGGTTGACCACGGGCAGAGTGAAAGTTGCGCGCCGCTTTTCGCGTCGCTCTACACGCATGTCCAAAAACAGCTCGCCCAGTGCCGCAGGAGTTGAGCTGATTGTCGACGCGTTCGAAAACGCCCGCAGCCGCGGCCCGTTATAGTTGATCTCGTGTGCTGACGTCGTTGTGCTAGTGCGGTTGCGCGGGAGATAGCTGGACAGCCGACTGATCGCCGGGTGCTGCGCAAACTCTGCAAACGAGCCCGTGCGGGGATGTGGTCCTTGCATATGCGACCCAGCAGCTGTCTCGAGGGCCGGAAGTGCGCTCAGACCATCCGCCGGCACACCCACACTAGCTCCTTCATTAGCTCCTATATCTTCGCCCACACCTGCACTACCCCCAACGTGCTTGCGAATCTCGATTTCCCGCCCCATTACGTCTGTGGTCTGCTCGCCTGCGCCGCTGTCCGTTTCCATCACCAGCGACACATCCTCGCTCACTGGCGCCATCACGCTGTGTCGCTTCGGTGGGCTTTCCGGCACGCTATAGCCCGCGTATGCAGGGTCGCTGGCGACACCCTCCAGCCCCTCACCTTTGTTGCGGAAAATCTTGCGCAACCCGCGCCGTAGTTTAGCCGTTGTGCGTGCAGTGCCGTTTGTCGCTAACGATGCGTTAGACTCGCTGCCCACCGCGATGCTGTTGCGCGCAAGTGGGTGCCGCCGCGGCGTCAGCGACACGCGGTTGCCTAGAACGCTACCTGTACGCGCTCTTCCTGGGTGCGGTTGGGTGCCATACACCCCTAGGTTAAAGGTGAACTGCCGAGCTACGTCAAACACAAACGTGTCGTTAAGCTTTGCCGTCCACACGTTGTAGTCCGTCAGCTTCGTCATCACCGGCGGAATCACAAACCGTTCCTCGCCTACCTGGGCTACGCATTGAAGGTTCATCGGCCGTGCTGCCCCCACCTGCCGTACCTCCACTACCTTGACTACAAACATCCCTTCGTTAAAGTCCACTGCGCCCTCAGCCTCGTGGCCCAGCACTGATGACACTGACGACGTCGCGTGCACACTGGATCGCCGGCCCGTGCGCCGTCGCCGGCTAGCCAGCTCCTGGTGCTCTGCCTCTGGCGAGGCTTGTCGGCTGCCTGCGGAGCTGCTGTTGGTGCGATACGAGCTCTTAGATACCGACGGCTTGCGCTCGTCAAGCGGCAGTGTTGTCGACGACTCGCTGGCGGCGTTGTTAATCCACTCGAGCAGCTCCGGCGCTAGCACTTCGCCTGGCTTGTTGGTGCTCTGCACGTGCACCCGTGCCTTGGAATTGTCGTTGTCATCACTCAGATATAGCGACTCGTGACTGGCCTTGGTCTGCAACGACCCACCTGATGTCTTGTCTACCACAACCCAGCTGTCTTCGGCCTCCATTGACATTTAAATATTTTCTAGTATCCTTTGTAGGAATGAGTATATGTATTTACGAGTGGTAGTGGTAATATGCTTGTTCTTGATGCAAGTATAAATAAATCCTTTTTACTTTTGCTCTGCTGTAGAGGTTTTGGTGGGGGGGGGAGTCTAGAAGTGACTGCGCAATGATAAATAAAAAAATAATGATAGAGATTTTTTTTTATCTCTTTGAAGCAGTGCAGTCTACAAAGTGGTTGTAACCTCTTTATTTTTTCTTACTAGTCAGTTAATGCTAACAAAGTGTAAAAGTGTAATGTATGTATGTGGATGATATGTAAAAGTGGAATGAAGATGAAATGAAAAAGGATATGGATTGAAAGGTCTTTTTAGAGAGTAAAAGAAAGAATATACGCGCCCTTTTAGAAAAGGGCGGGGGGGGGAGAGGGGTTGCGACAAGCTTTTAAATACGAAAAGCTTCAGCTGCAAGGTTTGTTATGAGCGACATACAAAGGGAGTGGAAGCGGGGAATTATGATAGGGAAAATGACAGCCCAAGATGATTGAATAGAGAGGCAGGGGATGAGTTGCTTCGCAGGAAATCTGCGAGGGGGAATAGGAAAAGAGCAGTAAGGAGTGCAGAAAGGGTGTGAGTGGAAAAAAAGACATGCCTGTTGATCCTTCTGTCGTGCACCACCATCGTCTTTCCAGTGTTGTTTACAGATATTTCTCCATCTTTATCCCGATGGTCACAAAGGATTTTCTGGCGCAGACTTTCCCTCTTCTGGCTGGCTGAATATCCTTTCTACTCGGTTTGTTTTTGATTTCTTCTGAACGAATCCAAGCTCGTGCCTTGTTGTGTATGTACGCCATCTGCTAAAAATAATGCACCCTCCCCGACTCTATCGCGCACTATTGATGTAAATCATGTGTGCTTGCCTGTTTTCCCAACACTCATTCCTGAGGAGATCAGAAAAAAAAAAATGTATTGTAACGCGCTATTTCGCATGTTTGTTGTGTTTACATGCAGCCGTTCATCTGACTTCCACTCTCTCTTCACTTGCATTATTTTTTTTGTAATCGTCCAAGCATTCCCTTCCTCCCATCTCTCCCGATCCCATATTCTTTGATGGGAATAGGATTTGGCTGGTGAACAAGAGAATTGGAAAAAAAAAAGCAAATACCTTTTTCGTTTAATTGTAAACAATTCTCTACTTGACCACTTGTTCTTGTCAGCTGGCACATAATTGAATAGTATCAAGCACTCATAATCTTTTCTCCCCACCTCATCAGCTGAGCCACCATCCAAATCCAGTACTCTTCCCCACTCGCTTTCTTTGGAACCTAGTACAATGCAATGAGACTGGTTCTGGATACAAGCGGATTCACTTATATTTGTTCAGTCTCTCTTGCCTTGTTTACATTGGCTGCATTGGTCTTTTCGTCATCCTCCTCCGAAAAAGGGATGATTATGCGGTCCAAATGTTTCTTCAAAAATGGGCTGCCAAAATAAACATTCACGATTTGGGTAGATTTTGGCCATCCGCAGGTTGCTTAACACAGCAGGTCTGTTTGGTACAGTTCCCAGAGATAATGCGCATCGCTGATATTCAGGCACTATAGCTACTCGGTACGCAGCTAGTCTGTCCGCAGCCTTCATGTGCCCTGTTCAGCCGAGATTGTACTTTTCCCCGTTTCTCACGGATTATGTCTGCTGCTGCATGCTTGTAAAAAAAAAAAAAAACAGACTTGCGGACATCTTGTACATCTCACCCGGAAACACTATATGTCCATCAAACGCAAGGGTCCTCCGCCTTCTCACTCAATCTCACTCACATTCTCGCTTTACTCTCTTTCGCTCCACTACATCTCCTACATATGCATCGTCATGGGTGCATTGCAAATTCCACCACCGCTTCTTCTGCCACATTCTACCTTGGCTTTATTGCGTTGCTATGTTATGTAGTGCCTTTGCAGTTGTGCTGAATGCTCTATTTGACACCAGCCGCAAACAAAAAGCCAATTTGCTTCTCGTTGCTTGGCTGAGAGCTCAACAAATCTACAATACGCCGCCACTGCTCTGCTCTAAATAGTATGCACATCATGCGCTTATAGTGGGCAAAATGTCTGCAATATGGAATACTAAAATCCTGACCTAAGCGGCAGGCAGCAACGCTGCCATTGCAAAATAGTGCAGGAATAATATCTCCACGTTCAGATTAAGCATTGCATGGCTTGGGTGATTAGCTGACAAGCATAATCGGCGATTTGTAATGCATAGTCTGCGATGACCAGAAAATAGAAACATACATATCAACTCATTGAATGGACAAATAATACCCGCGTTGCCTTTATCTTGTAGAAAGCAGAATACTGCATTGTTAATTTTTTAGACGCAAACAAACTTTGCAAACATAATTCTAACTTTTTTCGGGATAGGCAACTTTATTATTCGAGACCATTGCTGTTCTTCAGCAGATTGAGCACTAAGGTTGGTCTTTCAAGCATTCTGCATTATTCGCATGGCACAGGCCAAGGAACTACGCACAAGACGGGCTAGAATGATGTGCTCTTCGCCACAATGCACAGCACAAAGTAAGTCAATCCTCTGTAACTACAAGAACCGAGTCTGAATGGATGGTCAGACCCGCATCTATAGATACTTTGTTTACTTTTTATTATTATTATTATTATTACCTTGCCATCGTTTCACGGTGATAAATGCCCTAGTGTAAGGACGCAGAGGTTAAGGAGTTGAAACATAGCCGTGTATATGTATTAGCATAAAAGACTAAGGCCGCAATCAAATGTTAACGTGTTGTTAACATATTTATGAAGGGGACAAATGTTACTAGTAATTTTTATAATGTTTTCTTTAAGATAAGATAATTTTGAAAATCTAACTATTCTTGGAATAATTGAAACACCATTCTCAATTTATAACAGCGTAACTGGCTTGATTAACCATGGCAGCTAGAATTGAGTGCAGCAGAAAAAGTGGATAACACTGCAGCTTGGCTAGCGAAAAAAAATTCCAAGCTGTCTAACAAGCGCGGCTCGAAAATAAAAGTAAACAAACATCTGTTTACCCTTTCCGCTTCTCCTCACCTTTTGTATTTCTAATTCAACATAACATACCAATTCAGCTTTACTTTCTGCAGCACTTTTGCATACTCACTATACATATTTTACAGTGTGTTGTACACTTTTAAATATGGTACAAGGCGGCGGCACTACTCACCAGTCGCCAGGGATAAACAGAGCGGGTCAGTCTTCGAGTGCTTGATGCGAAGCCAACAAAGAAAACTATGTTTCTTACGCAGAGAACATTACTCCTATTAAATCTCGCAATGCTTGCAACAGAGTTGAAAAAAAAAATGGTAAGTTCTGTAACAAACAACCGTGTATTGTCAGCAGATCTTTCTGTGGTTCACTGGCACAAGCGCAACTAAATACAACAGCAGAGTAATATTTTTTTTTTCTGGCTTGGACATATAGCTCCACCAATTCAAATGAACTTGGATGATTCTCAGACGCCAGAAGACGTCAGCAGCAGCAAAACGACTCCGAGCAAAAGCCGCACCGCCCAGGCCGGCTCAGTACAGTCCTACGGCACAACTGAGAAACAGCGCGACAGAGAGAAATCGTCTTAAGCAAAATTTGTTTTGAGGACCTGCTCGTATAGAGACGTCAACGAAGTACTAGCAATTGTGAAACTGACTGCTGGCAGCAGAAATGCGGCTGTAGCCACTGGCTCTATCGAAACTATTACTAGTGCTATGGAACAGCTTTTAGCGGGAAAGTTACCCGACATTGAAAGGGAACTGTCTCTGGGTGATCTTCAACAACATATCCCAGGTATTGCTCAGTGGACAAACGTTGGGCTGGAGATGAAGTCGGAGCGACCATTGTACGGCTACTTTTCAGACTTTGACCTCTTTGTCGCCCATTGTCTTAGCGCATCTACAGCTAAAGATAATCTTGCTCGGCTTGTGCTTTCAGTAAAGAATTATGACTTTAAGCCGGATGACAGTAATGTCGGGCGGCGGGTTGATGTAGAATTGACCACACATAGTCCAGATGCGGCTGTCGAGAGCTGCCATTCCCGGAGCTACGCCGACATGCTATGCAATGTCGAGGCAAAATGGAAGTGCAATATGGATGAGGACGCACTTAAGCAGCTTCTGATTTATTCAACCAACATGTACGCGCAGCAGCTCAACTGACGGTTTCTCTGGGGTCTGGCGATCTGCACTACTTCTGTCTATGCGTGTTTAATGCTGAACGATGGAGTGCTGGTTTCGTCAGCAATGGACATTGCTACAGCCATGGGTCGCAGAAAGCTAATCACACTTCTTGTGCACTGGTCGGTGTGTTTAGAAATTCAGCTTGGATATGACCCAACAATGCGACAACTGTGCGATGATGACAGCAGCAACTATACTGATGATGTGGGCGTTTTTTCTGCCGGTGATGGTAAGTGCGACATGATATGATATGAGGTGGACTGTTATGACGATATGACCCAGGAAACACATACATATATTATATTGCGAACGATCATGTCAGCAGGTAGTCTCCTTGGACGACATACGTGCTGCTTTGTTGCGAAACTGAAGCATACAGATAGTGCAAGCGCGGATGTAGCAGTGATCAAGGATGCGTGGCCCCCTGCTGAGCAGCCTGTTGAAAGTGGCACGCATAATGAGATTGAGCTGCTGCGTCAGATTCGCAATCAATTTGAGATTAATTCACCAGTTCATTTGTATCTGCAACTTGAGATTGGTGGCCATGTACAATTGGATATTGATGGCCATTCAACAATTTGATACTACCGATGCGATATTTGATCTGATGGGCACCATCCGACGTGAGCCACTATTGGATGGCACCAAAGGCATCTGGCAGCAACAGGTGCTGCGTGCACATTGGTATATTGTGATGTCACCAGTTGGGCGTAGTTTAAAGACAGTCAACAGTGAAGAAGATCTTGTTATTGTGTTGGCAGAGGCAATGCACTGCCACAACACAATACTTAATGACTGCAGTGTTCTCCATTGCGATATCTCAATGAATAATATTCTGGTTGTGCGGGAAGACCAGTGCTCATTGCTCCGCGGGCTTTTGATTGATTTTGATTTTGCTGTTTCAGTTGACAGAAATAAGCTGACAGCACGGCCAGCACAATCAGGAACTTTGCCTTATATGAGCATTGCCAATTTCGAGAACATTGCTACTGAGCACACAGCACTAGACGACTGGGAGAGCTTGCTTTATGTTATTTGCTAGCTATCAATGTTTGGAATATCTAGCAGCAGCAGAAATGCCGATGCCAAAATGGCAGATTATCCTATCTGTCAATGGCGGATTGGCATTGGAGAGACGATTGCGAGAAGGAAATGCTTTCATATGGATACTGAAAGAAATTTTAGAAGCGCAATTGCTAGTGAATTTCAGAGCAAGTATAAGTTACTTCGCAGACTTGCAATTAACCTCCACAAAGCCCTCTTTGCCTATGCTAAATGTAAAGGTGCACTTAATCCCAAAGAACTTGGGGATGCTTCAGATATGTCTGATTTAGAAGAGTCAGACCACTTTACTGAGCCTGCTATTGAACCACTTGTTGCTCACAATAACCATTTCGGCGATATTTTACTCAATCTACAGAATGTCATGGATAAATATAAAAAGTATGCAAGGGCACGACTTGCAGAGTAGATTATCATTTTCATGTTGTTTTATATTTGTATAATTATACTGCATACATCGGCTATCTTCTGAGATACTTGTTTCTATAGTTTGAGTGTGAAAGTTTAAAGTGTTTATTAAAAAACATAGAATAACATACCACTAATGCAGGCTACCATATTTATAGTGAATTAATTACCCTGCGACAGCTAGCATAACTCTGATCGTTATAATGCCATTATCGTAGCTAAGTTACATGGCGGCCGACCAACTCTGATTTTGCTGCTGGCCTTGTCCTCTAAAAAACATATTGCTGCTATAGCATGCAAATATGCTAGTTCACGTTTTGCATATAATAGCTGCGTCGGTTTCGTTTGCATTTTTTTTTAGTAGAAGTGCATCAAATGTATAGTTATTGAGAAAACACTCTACACTTTTAAAATTTAGTTGGGTAAAAACGAAGATATTTAGATAGACCATTAACAATTTTTCTATAATAAAATGAGTCTGCGGAGGATGCCTTTAGTGCATATTTACAATCTGGCCTGTATGATGTTTTGGATTTTAGTGTATGGCAATATTTCTTTTGAAACTATCTGTTGGAGTTATTTAATATTGTTGCTGCCAATAGTGTCATGTTCTGCTGTCATGATAATAAACATTATCATGTCTTTTTTTACTATTCTACAAAAGCCAATGTTAAATAATATAGTAACAATACTGTATTTGGTACTCCGTATAAAAAAAATATGGATTCTCCGGGAGAGTAGCTTATAGAATTGGTTTTCTTGTCTGGGCGTGACCAACAAGGATGAGAAAGAGTAATCTGCGTAAGTCTACAGTTGACACTAGATTCATTATAGAGCATATGTATTGCATAAACAAATAAGAAAAACTAGTTGTATCAGCATCTTAAATATCTCGGGGTTTGGCTAAGGTTTTCTTAAACCAAAAAGGGGAGTTTAAGCAAACCAATGTCTCCACTATGTTTTCTTTTTTGCGTTGTCTATGTTATACGTATGATTATAACATTTTTATTTTGTTGGAGTTCAGAATGTGACTAAGCAGTCTGATTTTCAGTCAGTTTGGCCGAGTGGTTAAGGCGACAGACTAGAAATCTGTTGGGTTATACCCGCGCAGGTTCAAATCCTGCAGCTGACGTTTAATTTTTTATTTTTTTTGTTTTTGTTGTAGCTTGAGCTGATCAGCTTAACAGATCCTATGTGCTGATTCTCGGATAGCTGCATGTACAGCGTCACCAGGACGCTTCCACACTTCTTGACAATTCTTGCCCTGCCCCAACCAAGCTTCAAAAAAAAAAAAAAAAAAAAAATTTTTTTCTTCTCCAGCTGTGACTGCTTGATTGAAGCTTTGGTCTGTACAACCCACCACACATTCTCTGTCCACTTTTCCACACACTTTTTCTTTATTCCATAGCGAAAAGTACACCTACACTATTTTTTTTTCCTCTATTTTTTTTTTTATTGATAGAAGAAAGTATATATTTTTTTTTACAGATAGAAATATGGTGGTTTCAAACTCTAAGCAAAAGCGCATGGCAGCCAAGGCAGCCGGCAAGGCTGGTAAGAAGGGTAGCGAAGCAAAGAGTATTAAGGGAGTAGAAAAGTCTATGAAGGAGCTAAAATTAGATGCTATACGATCAGCAGAGCGTTCAGCAACGGGAGTATTGACATCCAACACTCAGGGAAGAGATATCCACATAGATTCTTACTCATTGTCGTTTCATGGACGTGTGCTTATTGAGAACGCACGTGTGGAACTCAACTATGGTAATAGATATGGATTACTAGGAGACAACGGATGTGGTAAGTCTACTTTTCTGCGATCGATTGCAGAGGGAGATATTGAACTTCCACCCCATATGGATACGTATCTGTTGAGCGAGGAAGCAGAGCCCACTGAGTATAATCCTATCGAGTATGTGGTGAAAGCGGCTCGTGATGAATACGCTCGTTTGGAGAAGGAACTTGAGGATATGTTGGCTGCTGATGATGGTGCGGAAAATCCTCTGGTGGATGGAATTTATGAGCGTATGGATCAGATGGATGCTAATACTTTTGAGCCACGTGCAGCAGAACTCTTGCATGGATTGGGGTTTGATAAGGAGCGTATGAAGCTTCCAACCAAGAGTCTTTCTGGAGGTTGGCGTATGCGCGTAGCACTGGCACAATGTCTATTTAAGCGGCCTACGGTACTTCTTCTGGATGACCCAACCAATCATCTTGACTTACAGTCGGTTGTGTACCTTGAGGAATACCTAAAGACATACAACCGTATTCTTCTGATGGTCTCACATTCACAAGATTTTCTGAATAGTGTCTGCACGAATATTGTGCATATAACACCAAAGCGTAGACTGCTTTATTATGGTGGTAATTACGATACTTTTGTACGTACTAAGCAGGAGAATGAGGTGAATCAGACGAAGGCTTACGAAAAACAACAGGATGAGATTGAGCATATTAAAAAATTCATTGCTTCTGCTGGTACTTATTCTAATTTGGTACGTCAGGCAAAATCAAAGCAGAAGATTATTGATAAGATGGAGGCTGATGGACTTATTGAGAAGGTGGAGACTGAACGTAAAATTAAGTTTCGATTCCCTGATACCAATCGTTTACCACCTCCTGTTCTGAGTTTCTCAGATGTTAGCTTCAGTTATGATGGCAATTTGGATAATGCTTTGTATTATGAAGTGGATGCTGCTGTGGATATGGATTCACGCATTGCTCTTATTGGTCCTAATGGTACAGGCAAGAGTACTTTGCTAAAATTAATGTCTGGAGATCTTGAACCCACTGAAGGTCGTGTTCAGCGTCATACTCAACTCAAATTGGCTAAATACAGTCAGCATTCTAATGACCAACTTAATCAGGATGTTTCTCCTATTGATCATATGCGCAGCAGATTCCCACAGGTTTCTACGGATATTGATTTTTGGCGTCAGCAACTTGGTCGTTTTGGTCTTTCGGGCAATCACCAAACTAACAATATTCGCACTCTTTCTGATGGACTCAAGAGTCGTTTGGTGTTTGCAGAGATTGCACAGGAGGCTCCTGGCATTGTTCTCTTTGATGAGCCTACTAATGGTCTTGCTCCAGAAGCTATCGATGGATTGGCAGATGCTATCAATGCGTTTAATGGCGGTGTCGTTTTAGTCTCTCACGATTTCCGTCTTATCAGTCAGGTTGCCAAGGAACTCTGGCTTTGCGAGAACAGAGAAATTGTAAAGTTCACTGGTTCTATCGAAAAGTACAAGGAGAACCTTCGCAAACAGGTTACTATCTGAGAAACTGTCTATCTTTTATTTACCTATTTGGGGGGGTTTTTTTTTTGTTGTTTCTCTGGGCTAGTTTTTGATAAATTTCTTGGTAGAAACAGCTTTCTATGAATTTTTTTTTTTTGTTGTTTTGAAACCCCTACAATGATTTCCACACATTGGTTTTAACATACAGGTTAAAAACAACAATGTCAACTAAATAAATATTTAGTCTACTTTTTTTGGTAGAGTATCAACAGGAAATATACTAAACTAATATCAAAGTTAATGGAAGCTACTCGGCAATGCTTAGTCCAGCAGGACCCTTCCTAAGTGGGACGTGCTTTAGTGGCAATACAAGTAGCAAGGCAAATCCAGCAAGAGGCACAGTGGCAATAAATACCTTCCTTAATGCCAGCACATAATAATGAACCAACTGATCGCGAACATCATCTGGAAGACCAGAATTGTAAATGACACTCTGGTCATCGAGAGATTCTGAAAATGTTTGCGCATATTCAGGATACTGAGCCTCTAAAAGACCCAGCTTTGGAATGATAGCATTCTGCAACACACTTTGTAGGATTGCAACGCCAATGCTCATTCCCAATATACGGACAAAAAGATATAAAGTGGTGGCTGATGCCATATCCTTAACTGGTGATGCTGCCTGAACTGCTATCAGTAATATTTGGACGTTAAGTCCTAGGCCAATTCCCATGATAACCAGAAAGCCAGCTTGCTTTTCTGCACTAGTGTTCTCGTCAAGTAGAATAAGCAAACCAGCACCAATAACAAACATTGCCGTGCCAAAAATGACAAATGGACGATAGTGTCCAGTTTTGGTGACTAGAAACCCCGATATAATCGAAACCAGCGATACGCTGAGTAGAAATGGCAGAAGATGGAGTCCTGACGACGTGGCGCTTGCGTTTTTGACAATTGTGTACCAAATTGGGATAAAATACATGGTTGAGTACATCACCATTCCCATGAAAAACTGACATGCCACCGCCAGGCAAACGTTGCGGATACAAAGCAGACTCATCGGAACTGTTGGTACCAGAGCCACTTTCCACTCAATTAGCAGAAACAAGCCCAACAGTACAAATCCAAAGACTAGCAGACACACAATACGTACAGAGCCCCACGATGATGTTTTCCCGCCCCACGTCAACCCAAGCAGCAACATAACTACGCCGCTGATTAGCACCAGCGAGCCGAGTATATCGACTTTCTTCAGCTTCTCCCAAAACGAGTCGCGAGGAATGGGCAGCCGCAGAAACAGAACAACCGAGATCAACACGACCCCAGCGATCGGCAAATTAATCAGAAAAGCCCAACGCCAGGATACTTTGTCTGAGAAAACCCCACCAAGAACAGGTCCAATCACCGATGCAATAGACCACACTGCCCCAAGAACTCCCAAATAAGCCGGTCGCTGTTCCTCAGTTGTCAAATCAGAAATAATAATAAACACCAGCGCCAAAAGTCCGGCACCTCCAACACCTTGCAGAGCGCGTCCAAATATCAACACTCCTATTGACTGCGCCCAACCACATGCAGCGCTACCAGCAATAAACAACAAAATGGCTGAGAGTAGTGTTGGGACACGTCCAAAAGCATCGCTTAGTCGTCCATAGAGTGGTTGCAGTGCGGTAGTAGTCAACATGTAGGCGGTGGCTACCCATGTGGCATTGGAAAGTGCATGGAACTCTTCACCGATCTTTGGAATTGTCGTAGTGATAATAGTAAGGTCAAGACTCGCCAGGAGCATTGTCATTGCTAGCGAGAAAAATACAATTATCCGCCGTGTCAACGACATGTTGGGCGTTGTAGCATCTGAGATACTTTTCTTGCTTGCTGTGGCTCCATGCGTATCATCACTGGTTATGCTGTAAGCAATATGCTTCTGTTGCTTCTCCAAGTCCACTTTATCTTTATATATCATGGATTCCTTGACAGTATTCTCTAATGAGTCAACTTTTTCAGTATCCACTGTGTCTGGCATATTGAATAGTATTAATCTTCACGTAAAGCTTTTTTTTTTTTTTTTTTTTTGCAGTATACAATCTTTTTGTTGTTGTTGTAAACAATAAAAATAAAAATAAAAATAAACAGGTTTTACGATAAAGAAGTGGAAGATTCGAGGATTTTCCCCTTAAAATTAAAAAACAACGAGTTCGATAGAAAAGACCAGATAGGTTTTTTTTTTTTTGGTTCCAAGATGGAATGCGCCGCAAGTGGAGAGTAGGGCGGCTGTCAATTTATATTGTGTGAGTTTGACTCCAAACAAAATAGCATTTGTTGAATGGGTTGTTTCTCAAAGGTGCTCGGACATCATTTCGTCAAGCCACAAGTGATCCACACAGTCGAAATATAAGCCTTCTCCAGCCTTCAAAGGCTTGGGATGCTTTAAATAGAAGAAACACAAGTTGGCACTGCTCAACCAGAAAAAAATGACCAGGCATAACAATGTCATTTCCCGTCAGAATATTCACCTAAACCGTGTTTTCCTTTTTTTCCCATCTCGCTGTTTTGAATAAGATGGGGCTGTGCTTAGCATTGGAAATGATGAGGCACTAATATATATAAACGAATATAGTTATTTCCCAGAGTGTATATATAATTACCCTTAACATTTTGAAAAACACCACATGACATATACACTCGGTACTAAATACTATGCCAAGCCAGTGCCTCGGAAGCTTGTTCTCTTGCACTTTGCCAAAAATAAAAGGGGCGCCTTGTTACTTGAAGATGCCCAGAAAAGCAAGTAAAAAAAACTGAGTTGCTAGAGAAGTAGGGAGAGATACATTGTTGTATTGTGACCAACCTCACAATAGCAGCTAGTGCTTTATGTATTTTGTCAATCCCCAAATACTGGATCTATTATTTGAAACAGAAAACTACAAATCCTTCTCTTCATGTCACGCAACATTTCTGCGCCGATCTTGTTAGAATGATTGTAAGACTGTGACAAGAAGCGTAAAAGAAAACCCCTCCGAACAACTATGCATGTTCTTGATTTATGGTAGTGGTGACTGCTTCAAATAATTGCTATAATGGAAGTGAGTGTCTTGGGCCGCTTTGCAGCTTCTTTTGCTGTGCTTGACAGACTGTTATTTTTGAATAGCTGGGGAGACACAATATTCTTACACTGGATAGCTTAAGAATTGTCTCGCTTTCATGCAGATATGAGTGAATTTACTGGAAGTTTAAAAACAGCAGCAATATTCAGATACTAATGCCTCGGATTGGGGATTGGGGATTGGGGATTGAAAATGTGATCGGCCAAAGAAAAAGCGCAGTAGCACGGCAAATGGGATTCCAATGGCACAACAGGCCTATAAACGCTATTGTGGTGTGTTGAGTGCAGAGGTTTGTCCACCTTGGTAACTCATTTGATGTCATATGATTCGAGGCTTTAAATATAACCAAGGTTTTTGGGGTTTTGTAAAACGTAGCATTGGATTAAGATTTTGAAAGTTTTGTGCCCTATTTTACCTGCAGTCATCCGTTCCCACAATTATAATTACAATCAAAACAAGATTCAAATTGGGTCGCACGTTGGCGCGACTACGAAATTGGACAAAATATCTTTGAGTTTTGTATAACTCTAGAGTAGTGCTTTCTATACTATATTTTATACAAATCAATCCGATATGTGCTATTGACGACATACTGAGATGAGCAGTCAGATTACAAACGATGTTGCAGCACTAGGTGCGATGCAAATGTTTCTTGAAGAGTACTGCGCAGCAGGTGTGGAAGCACTATTATTTGATTCTAGTGACGAGATTCAGTCACTTACAATTGATATGCATGAATTGATTGAGTTTAATCATGAGTTAGCGATGCTGGTGCTTGAATCTCCAACTAAATATCTGGCATTGTTTAACAAGGCCTGTATTGCTGTGCAGCGCTCTTTAAAACGAACTACTACAGCAGGAGTGGCGACTCCAGGATATTGTGCAGTCAAAGAGGAGGCACAGGTGCGAGTAAGTCATCTTCCCAACCATCCATCGTTGCTGCGCACGCGCATTCCAGGATCTGAAGATGCAGGTCGACTATTGAGCATATCTGGTACAGTAATTCGCACAGGGTTGGTTAAAATGATGGAAACTCATCGCGTTTACTCGTGTACGAAATGTCGTGGTACTTTTTGTGTGGATGCAGAAATCGAACAGTACAACTACATTCCCAAACCCACACGTTGTCTGGCACCAGGTACTGAGCATTGTAACTCTACCTCTTTTGTTGCTGCTGGTGCTGAGGCAGCCGAAGAGATGCAGCGCTGTGTTGACTACCAGGAGATTAAGATTCAGGAGCAGGTGGGTCGCTTGGCTTTGGGAACTATTCCTAGAGCTATTGTGGTAGTGTTGGAGCGTGATCTAGTTGATCACGCCAAATCTGGAGACCCGATAACTGTTACTGGTACTGTTATGCGTCGTTGGAGACCGGTGGTTATTGGAGAACGTCCGGACATTTCGGTTATTGTGCGCGCTAATAGCGTGCATGTGCACAGCGACCAGGCCATGCAGGTTGCAATAACTGATGAGCTGCGGGCCGAATTCTGCTCTTTCTGGGTGGACCATGCACGTCGACCGATGCATGCACGCGATATTATTGTGGCCAGCATGTGTCCACAAGTTTATGGACTGTTCTACGTTAAATTAGCCGTAATGTTGGTGCTTATCAGTGGTGTGGCGCATTGTGATGCTTCTGGGTTGCGCGTACGTGGCGAGGCACATATGCTGCTTGTCGGAGACCCTGGCACGGCGAAATCGCAGTTTCTCAAATATGCAGCAAAACTGGTCCCACGCTCAGTGCTGACGACAGGGATTGGGTCTACTAGCGCTGGACTGACAGTGACAGCTGTCAGAGATGGACCAGAATGGCAGCTTGAGGCTGGAGCACTCGTGCTTGCAGATCGTGGTCTCTGCTGTATTGACGAATTTGGCAGCATTCGTGAGGCTGAGAAGAGCACTATTCTTGAGGCCATGGAGCAGCAGAGCATATCGGTTGCCAAAGCTGGAATCGTGTGTAAGCTCAATGCCCGTTGCACAGTACTAGCTGCTATGAATCCCAAGGGCAAATATGACGTGCAATCCTCGCTTGCTATTAACACTGCGCTATCCACGCCACTGCTTAGCCGCTTTGATCTGGTGCTTGTTCTACTTGACTCCCACGATGAGCAATGGGATAGCCGCGTCGCATCTTTTCTGCTAGCCGATCCAAGCACCGGTGCTTCTGATAAAGGCGATGTCGCCGGAGAAAACGTTGAATATCCCAAAGAAGCTGTCCCTGACACTGCTACTAATTCTAACGACATATGGTCGTTTGACAAATTGCAGGCGTATATTGCATATGTGAAGTCTGCATTTCAACCACAGTCCACACCAGCCAGCGAACAAGTACTAACGCGATACTATCAAATGCAGCGTCAACGTGATACGCTTAATGCTGCACGTACAACCATCAGACTACTTGAAAGTCTTATTCGCTTGGCTCAAGCACATGCACGTCTAATGTTTCGTGACAAAGTAGTGCTTCAGGACGCGATAATAGCGGTAGTTTTAATGGAAACTACAATGCTGTCCGCATCAATACTTGGATCAACAGATGCCCTGCATACTACTTTCCCAGAAGACTCGGATTTGTTTTATGCTGAGCTACAAGATCTTGTACTTCAACGGCTAGAAATGGCACATTTAGCAGATGGTGATGTATAGAATAAAATTTTGCATAACATTTGGACTTGTATATGACTAGTGCAATTAATGACAAGTGAAAAAAGCTATGTATTTTTAGATATACTGGCGCGAATCGTCTAGCGCAGCTTTGATTTCACGGGAGCTCTGGTCTAACGAATGGGCAATCTGAAACTCGAGTGCACCTTGGCGACAACGACCCAAATCCATCAGTGCTTTTCCCATTCTAAAGTGTCCTTTTCCCCATCCACGCTTAAGACGAGTGACAATTTCCGTATCCCAATACGCTTCTGATTTGTGTCCAAGTGCCAGCAAACAAGCAGCACGATTCGACAATAAAACAGCTGCTTCCTCAACAACGTTCTGACTTGGATCCCAAATGGGTCTTTGAGAAGCAACGTTCATAGCCTCCGTATATTTTTGTGCTGCTTCAAAATGACACTGAGCACGAAACATATCGTTACCTTCTGTTTTCAATCTTTGAATCGCCTGTGCCATTTGCGGATTCGGTGGTGGCAACGCCATA
>KZ303546.1:9170-83819 GCA_002705745.1 Coemansia reversa NRRL 1564 | reverse complement strand
GGTCGTTGAGGGAAACGGATGTCTTGAGGGAAAGTGGTCATGAAAAAGATAAATGCAGGAAACACTGCGCTACTGTGCATCCACAGTAGCGAGATTTCCTACAATGTCAAAGGTACTCTGAAATCTGGTAGAGAAAGTCTGTTGCTTTGGGGGTATATATCCTATCAAGGTGTCAGACTTTCTTTTATTAAATAGAAGAAACAATAACTGCTGCATTATATACTGACATTATTAATACTATTTTACTGGGCACCATTGAGAAACAACAAATGGAACCAGATCAGATCATGTTCCAGCATGACAATGATCCTAAACAAACTTCTAAAAAGGCAACTATTTGGCTTAAAAATAATGATATTAATGTTTTTATGTGGTCAGCACAATCCCTGGATTTAAATCCTATAGAACATTTGTGGTCTCACCTCAAGAGACGCCTTGGAGAGTATCCAGATGATCCAGATAGTATCCATGAGCTGTGGAACTGAGTTAAAAACAAATGAAGTAATACTGGTACAGATTATTGTCAAGCACTAATTTTAAGTGTGTCAAGATGTATAGCAGCTGTTATTAAAGCAAAAGACAGCTATACAGAAAACTAAATGTATAATTTAAAATTTGCACTAAATTTGATTCAATAGATCATTTTTCTTTAAATTCATTTTACTCAAAACTTAGTTTATTAAACACAATAATAAACATATCATTTAAAACAACACCAGCAATACTACTATTAAAAATTATTAGCATGTTGATAGCTCATCTCTAGGCGATGTATTTTTCAAAAAAAAAAAAAAAAAAAAAGAGTCATCAAAAAATCATTGAATCAATTTCTGTGCGAACTGTATTATTTTATAACACATCTACCCTCTACACCTGGGCAGGAACGCTCCCCTTGGGGACCCTACTTTCCCCCCTCCCCAATAGATGCATAATGACTACCCCCACAGATCAGGCATGCACTGACCTGGTACTTGCTTCATGAATGCTCATGACCAGGAATACAAACACCAGCACTATAGCTTAACGGCATTTACAAAACAACAAGCCACTTTACCTGTGACACCAAGGATCTGTATTAGCAGTTTTCATTTACTATTTAATGAGAAGACCAGTGGCCGAGTTGACCATGGTTCTCCTCAGAACTAAATGCACTTTTACAATTTAAACTATCTTTCAACAGCACTCTTATGCCACTTTTTCTTATAACCCAATGCGACCAGTGGCTTGCTAAAGACCCTCCTGCGGTTTCATAACACTATTATTTAGTATACACTATTTCTTATAAATATACTATACATTTAATACTTTACAGCATGATAATGTCAAGTGCAATTTCAACCGCACAGTCATAGTAAACTGAGCCGAATCATGCATTAGGGTCAAGTTGAGTTTCTTTATCTAAAAATTATTTAAAATATAAATTATTTAAAATTATGTAGTTGTTGAAAAAAGCTCTACTGGCTGTGCATATGATCACAACTAGTGGTTCTGATCTCGGACAGACAGACAGAGAGATAGACGCAGAAAATGATTTTATAAGTCACTCCCTCAAAAAAGCCAATTGGCTATAGAGAGCGCCAAAAAGCAAAAATGGTTGATTGATGAGGAACTTTATTAAACACCTTAACAGATACAATTTTATATGCGTGGTGCTATGCAATATTATTCAAGTTAAGACGGGTTTTAGGGCTAGCTTCAGTCACTGCAAAACAAAATGTCAACTGATTGCAGGAAAATTGTGATTACATGACAAAATTTAAATATTTTTAAATCACCTTACAAGATGCACAACAGCTGATAAATAAAATGTGGTTGTTTATCGTTTCCTTGTTTGTAAAAAAAACCCTGCATTTTATACACTTTTAAAGATTTTCGCACATTTTGCAACAATCTTTAATATATTGATAGGTATCATAATAAAAATGAAATATATTGCAAAAAACCACACAACAGTATTTTCTAGAGTATAAATAAGAATGAATTTCTTATAAACGACAATTGCAGGTATAGAAAAGCCTATACTCCTGTTTTTTTTTATTCCGCTATCACATTTTTATATTGCATTTTAATTGTTCTATTAGCATGGCTAAACACATTGGCCAAGACTCGGATTCTGTAGATCCAGGCGTTTTTAGATGCAATTGGTGTAGGACTGTGTTTCCTGAGCGCAGATTGCTTTACGCGCACATACGTCGTTGTGATATGATGCCCAGATAATTTTCAAGCTTGCCGGAGATAATATTTTAATGGTTTTTTTTTTTTACAAATACTTTTTAACAGAAACGATTTTGTAGCCAAATAATGTGTAAAAATTTTTTTTTGTCTTTTTCTCCAATAATTTTGTTTACTCGCAAAGTAAGAATTAGAAATATTAAAACACCATTTAAGCAGAATATAATACGTTAGGTTTTCATTCAATGGTTCCTATTTATTTTAGTTACTTTCATTTACCTGTCTCAGTATTTGTAATTTTTGCTATAACTATTGGCTTTGCTTACAATTGCAGCTAATAATTGGTTGCTTGCGTGTATCGTGTGATATTAGCCCATAATAAACCATAAGTAAATTATTGTATATATAGATAATATTTTTGGCGCCGTCGTCATAAAATTGCAACTAACGTTGTATGTACTTGATAAATTGACGCTAGTTGTCTTTTTTTTTTTTTTTAAACAAATTATTAAAGAAATCATTTATGCGAAAATCAAGTGCAAAACCATCCGTGCGACTGACGAACACTCCTTCAAAAGGCACACAGGGGTTTTCGGGATTTAAAATATCGACTACATCAGCAAGCACCAACCGGTCAATTACAAAGCCAAGTGCATTCGATGATGACACAAACAAAAAATATTGTAAACCAGGTATTGGTGTAGAGATGGCTATTGTAGATGCGCAGGACGGGAATGTAATTTTTGGCCAAGGTGAAAGAGAAGCACAAGCACCACTTGTGATACCTGTAAAGCGGAACATTGACTGGGTGGAACGGAACAAAGTTGCGCAAGTAACTGAGTCAGATGATTCTCTTCGCCAACTGGCCATTAGCGAGTTGACTGGAGAAAATTCAGAGAGAAACCAGCTGCCTCGTGTAATCCAGTCTAAATCACAAGCAGAACGCGAGCAGACAGCCTATAAGGATGAAATTAGCGATTATTCGGATGTCAGCGAGGATGCATACGAGCGTGTACCGGTTGAAGAATTTGGCGCGGCAATGTTGCGTGGCATGGGTTGGAAGGAAGATAGT
Organism: Coemansia reversa NRRL 1564; assembly: GCA_002705745.1. Lineage (NCBI taxonomy): Eukaryota > Fungi > Kickxellomycota > Kickxellomycetes > Kickxellales > Kickxellaceae > Coemansia > Coemansia reversa. Next base: position 80,575 of record KZ303546.1, on the reverse strand, counting down.
AACAGCAAGACTGTTGATACAGACATACACGAACAAGCACGGCCGAGTTTGCTTGGTCTTGGCGCACAACAGCCACCAAAGGATATGGTTTCTAATAGAAATCGATTAAAGCGTTTTTAAAGATTTGCTTTTTTTTTTTTTACACTAATATTTGTAAAAAAAAAACAATATTAACAATAACTGTGTGCTATACAGAATATGATTTATTTGTTTAATTCAGCGACAGACTACAAAAGTTACTTGGATTCAGCATATTTAAGCAACCGAGCTGATAAATGGATAAGCACAATCAGTGACTCGCTAACTTTTGCATGCAATACTACAGTTCCACGTATTTTGCGATCGCACGACATGCCAATATACTGAGCAATAGTTTTACCATCAATATCCTCTAGTTTCCAGCAATTTTGCATCATTCCAGCTACCCAGTCATATCTTGCGCCGTCAAAGTTAACAAATGCCCAAGTAGATCGCACAGGATCAAATCCACCAGTTGTTGTTTTACCCTGATACAGGAATTGCGCTGATTCCTTTTTTGAGCTATCAATAACTGCAGTCATTAAAGGTGGACTATCTTGTTCTAGATGTAATGTTATTTCACGATCAGAAATTCGTAATGTCCATATAGGTGTTAGATCTTGTGCTTGTGTAATGCTTTCTATGAGACCTGGATATATGAAGATTTTTTTGTTAAAAAGATACGACTCTTTTACGTATGTAAACGATATTGTCATAGTAAAAAATAAATAAATAAATGGAATAAGAAAGAATAGAGCAACAAAAAAGGCAATTAAGAAAATGGATGGATGGAATGGATGGAAGAAAGATGAAATGATTACAAAAATAGGAAATTGAGTGGGGGGTTTTTCTAGTTGCATATGATGAAGAAGAAAAAAAAAAGTATGTGAGTGGATGAGGGAAAATGAATAGTGTTAAAAAATAAAAAATAAAAAAAAAGTCCTTCAGATGTAGTTTACGGAAACTGATGCCCAAAAGAGTAATCCTGTTTGTATAGAGATCGACGCACTAGCAATTAACAAAAAGAAATGCCAATAAAACCCCAAGTGGTTGATAAACAAGACTAAAGATTTTCCGTCCAAAAGACCTACAAATAAAAGTGCATTCCAAAAGGGAATTTTTTCTAACAAAATTTTTTTTTTTCTGCAACTAAAAACCCTTGCCCGACTAACGTCATAATCAATAGAAAATTATACAACAAACATAGTAAAATACAGTCAATCCACCTGCAGTTTTACTAATTGATATTATTTTCAGTTTACTAGTTCACAAGGATAAAAAAAAAAAAAAGACAATAAAAAGAAAAGTACTGTTTATAGTAGAACGGAAATTACAAATATTATGAGCGCTTGGTACGCTTGGATGTGCGAGTTTTAGGAAGAGATATCGGAAGCTCATTGGCAGCGACCTTTGAGTTTCGCTTACCAGCAGTTCTTGAAGCTGGTTTGGAAGCAGCCTTAGATGCAGACACCGCATTTGCAGCTACTGGCATCGTTTTCGCTTTAGGCGGACGGCCTCGCCCACGTTTCACAGGAGCAGGAACAGTAGCTACTTCTTCTGGTGGTTGAGACTGCGGTGGTTGCTCGGCATTTTCAGTTTTGCGTTTTCGACCACTACGTGTGCGCATAGGCGACACAATATCTACCTTGGTCACATTCTTTGCAGTTGCCTTTGATTGAGAATTCTTTGGTGGACGACCACGTCGTGCAGGTTGCTTAGCAGGCAATTCTTCCTTTGAATTAGACTGTTCCTCCAGTTCAACAGACTGTTTACGCAGTGCATGACCGCCTACCTCCACAGAATTCGAAACAACTTTTGGCGACGGTAGACTAGCCAACTTACGAGTGGCAGATGGATTCATAGGTTTCGAGTTGCAAGTAGTAGTATCTGCAGAACAATGATGAGGATCCTCAGACAACATATCATTTTTAGGCAGTTGTTTTTTTCTTGTTGCTCTGGCGCGGGTCCTCGATGAAGAGATTAGAGTAACAGAATTTGCTTTTGCCGCAGATTGCCGATGCACATTTATTAGTGCTTCATCTCTCTTCTCATTTAGCGTTGATTCCCGATATGCATCAGCACTAATAGCAGGCTTTTGATTCGGCAGTTCTTTTTCAGAGTCCGCTAAAACAACAGCGCTACAACGTCGCTCTGTTTTATCCCTTTTATCCGCAAAAGACAAAAGTAAATTACTGCCGACGTCATCGTCCACTTGTTGACTCACCGCATGCAACTCTACAGCTTGATGTTGCTGTTGCGACAATTCAACAACTACATCCGACAAATTATCATCATATATGTTAGTAGGCTCTTTACCATCCAACTGTGTCACAGCAAACCGAGCGGATTCCGTTTCGTCTAGCTGCGATTTATCCAGCATCGTGCTGTTGCCAATATTACTCTGTGTGTCAATGGGGATATCCGATGTATCCACATGCTCCCACTCAGCATCAATAGGTGCTGGACGAGGTGGATATGCATACTGCGGCTGTTTGATCTCAGTCGTCTCCTTTCTTCGAGCCTTTGGAGGTGTCGCAGTCGTAAGCTCTACATCCCCACAGGGTTTAAGGGATGAGTCTCTGTTATCACTTTTTCCAATTCCCAGGGCACTGGTAACATAATCCGTAATACGACGACGTTTAGGCAGAGTACGATTATCCGAATCACTTGTCCGCGGTAGACTACGCGAGAATGCGTCGTTTGAATCTGAAGCCGCAGAAAGATTCCATGCTGGCGGTGGATACATAGCAGATGCAGGTAGAGTAGTAGCAGTAATAGTGCTTGCAATATGAGAATGTTTTTGCTGCTGTTGAAGCTCAAGAGAAAGAGCAGGTGGTGATGAAGCGACGACAACAGTATCCCTTGATTTATCACTGTCAGTTGTAAATGGCTGCGGCAACACGTGAGTCTGCGGTAAGGAGTCGCGTGAACCTATCAGCAAGCTGGGCACATGATCAGCAGCTGAATCCAAAGTAGTTGATGAAAGCAGAGGGGACTGCGGTGGAGAAGACAGCAGGTGGTGTAGTACTGAGTTACCATCACCTCGGCTCACTTGCGGGCTAGCTGAAGGACTGGGCATCCATCCACGCCATGAAGACCGACGACGCTTTAACTCTGCCACAGTTTGTCTCCGTCTACGGCGCTCCTGTAGTCTGCGCAGTCGCTGACGCCGAGTTAAAATATCAGCAGTGTCATCCTCCAGTCCATCCGCCGCATCTCGCTCATCCACCTCGCGCAGCAACTTGTCATTGGTCTGGGCGTCCTCCACACAACCAATGTTCTCAAGTGCAATGGTCTGTCGCCGCTGATGACGTAGCAAGCTACTGCTTTTGTGCATACGCCTGTCCAAAGACAAAGATGGTGACGCTGTAGCAGAGTGCATAGACGAGTCGGCACTGGTATTTGCACTGAGCCGCGATTGTAACTCGGTTTGCTCGCGTAGCAGCAACTCGGATGCAGATACTGGTGCTCCCAGTGAGCGACGATTCTGTGAGCGCAAACTGTCACCGGTAGCGTGTTCGGAAATACCGCCGCTGGCAATGGTGCGACGACGGTTGGTTTCATGTGGCTTTCCATCAACTACAGTGTTACCGTCTGTAGACGGCAGAACTGGTGGAGACTCTTGCGCGTCACTGGCAGTCACTCTATCTGCGTCTTCCTCGGCATCTGACACCGGTGCATCCGACTCCAGCATGCGCATCGCCTCGGCCAGCCCAAGCGGTTGCTCTGTTGATAACGCCAGGGAGGGTGAAAGAGGCACTGGCTCCCAGTCCGTCTGCTCATTCTGTTCTTCAGAGGCTTTTGTCTGGACTTCCGTGTCCTTCTCAGAAGCTTGGTCCTTTGGAGTTGGCTTTACTTTGCCACCAAACATCACCGGAAGATCTTCACCCAGAGCAGCAGCCATCTCCGCCATAGATGCTCCCATCTCGCCAACGGCAACCGTACTCGACGCAGGCATATTGTCCAAGGAACCGTTACCAAACGCTGGTGCTGTGCGCCTACGTTCCTTGCGAGCACTTGCAACCTCTGCCTTGAGCACACTATCCCGATTCTCCTGCTGTTTTGAAGGCGAAGTATCTCTGAAGAAAGGCGGCGGGAGAATCTCATTGGACAATCTTCTGTTTCTGGTTTGCACTAACAGCGATGGCGACATGTCGTTACGAGTAAAAAGGACTGGTGATTCCAATGACGCGCGATGGACAGAGTCTCCTGGACGCAGACTGCGACGACGCTGACGTTTGCGCTTTCTATCGATCGGACTGCCAAATTTACTGGGTGAATCAATCCCGACTATCTCTGGTTCCGATGTTTCAGACTCCTCCTCTTCCATAGGCGGCTCAGATATCTCGATAGACCTGCCGAGTCGTTGTGGTGTAATAGTCTCCCGCAGAGTTTGACATGCAGCGGTTTTTTCCACCGCAGATACAAGTGCACGAGTCATTGGAGACATCAACGGCAATGGTGTAGCTGGCGTTGTTAGATTATTATTGTCACTGATCTGAGCAATTGGTACGGAAATCGGTGAATACGACGACTGCTGCTCGTCAACATCAGCAGATGCTCCTTCCATGTCAAATAACTCGTCCATAAACACTCCCGTCTGGCTCATTCGACGGTCAGCAACTCTGCCTGTATCAGTTCCAGTAGGAATATCGGTAGTCAAGAGCTGCAACTGCTTTTCATCTTTTTCCTCCTTTTTCGGCAAATGCGGATGCTGCTTTAGTTTTTCAGAAGAAGAGTCCAAATTCCAATTAGAGCTTTCCAAGCGTGCAAAATATTCCATCATCTCACGTCTGCGAGTACGTTTTGGCTGTAACAGCGATTGCAATAAAGATGAATCTGCCATTTCAGCGCTATTATCATCAACACCATTGCTGCCAGTGCTGCTGTGGTTGCGGAATAACCGGCGATTCCTCGGCACAGCAACAGTTGCTGGCTGCTTGCCAACACGACCAGTGTGTCGGGTACGGGAGAACGGCAGAGGAGTGGCTGATTGCATAATCGACTCGGACTGCTGTCTGAGAATGCTCGACATGCGCGCAATCTGCATTGGAGTACCACGTCGGATTGGTGTAGATGGCGGCGCATGCGTATCAAACAGCTCAGGACTCAATGGCGGGCCGAACCGAACTGACTTTCGAGCTGTTGAAGAAACACCCTTCAGAAGAACTTGACGCATATGTGGAGTCACCGCAGATACTATCGAAGGATGTACAGGTGGTGTCTGAGAAGGCAATATCTGTTGCTGTGGGCTTTGCTTTATTTGCGATTCTTCCATATCGCTGTCTGAAGAGGGTTCAGGCTCTGTGGGTACTTCTTCATCGCTACTTTCTTCAGCGCTTTCACCAGTGTTCTGCGAAACCGTGCTACCATTTTTAGTCGCTTGTGATAAAGATCCAATCGTTCTGATGACCATTGCGCGGCTTCGTAATGGAGTGGAATTCTGCCCACTGCAAGACAACGTACGCTTCAATGGAGAACTCAACTGTAAACCCTTTGCTTTCGTGTCATCTCCGTCATTTCTACCTTTTCCAGTTCCCAGTGAAGACATTGCCGTTGCACTACGACTTATTTTGCGAGTTGGTGTCCGCAAAGCTGGCGACTGTGTCGTACGACTGGAATTGGCTGAATCTGTTCGTTTAGAGCTGGAAATCCTGGCTGTTCGTGGAAGACTACCATAATAGAGTGGTGGTGCAGTTCGCTTGACAGGAGTCAGACGTGTCTGCTCTACGCGTCTCTGTATTTCAAGCGTTGGTGACCGAGAGTATTGCGATGTGGGATTGACGCCTACTGTTGCGCGAGCTGTCTCTTCTTCGGAACCGTAAGTATCAATTCCACGAACTAATGGCTCAAACGGAATTGCAATGCTGGATGTTATGCGGCCATTGGATTTGCCGGTGTTATAGCCGTTGCGAGAAACGGGCGCAGTTTCGAGTCCACGTGGTAGGGAATTTGAGCGCCGTCTATCGACTCGAACAGACTGAATTCCTCTACGAGATACACGAGTAGATGTGGACAAAATCGGAGTACTTTCGCGCGTATTATTCGATTTGTTGCGACGAGCTCTGCTGGTCAGCGGAGTGTGAGCTCTGGAACCATGAGCCATCTGAGTAATCTCGTCCATAATCTGTGTTACTTCTTTTCTAAGTCCATTATCACCACCAACTTTTTGCAAATCTTCCGTCTCTGTTGACATTTGCCTATCTTGTTTTTGCTGTTGAAGTGTGTTCTGGCGATTAACACCAGCATTCCAGTTACGTACACTATCCGCCATACTCTGAAAAGCAGACAGGTCTGATTCTGGTCCGTCAAACGGATCGTCGCTCTCTGGATTTATTTTGCTGTTTCCAACCATACTGCTATCTGCACTGCTGTCCAGTAAAAGCCCCAAAGGCGGTGATTCGTCAAGGATATCTGATACGTTACTGTTGCTATCCATGCTCTGCATATCATTGGAGTTGCTTGTTGATTTGATTGAGTAGTGTTGATCCCAAATTCGAAATTTTCTCGCTGTTTCAGGGTCTCTGGATATTCGGCTACCAGCTCTTCCGGCTGACTGCGAACCACCAATTGGTTCCCTCCGCATAAGTGGACGATCAATAATACGCGATGGTATGGCAGACTGTGGAGTCCGTAGCACGACCGCACGCTGCTGCTGTTGTGTCTGTGACTGCGGATTGGTATCTACTGTAGAAGCTTTTGACGCAACGCGTGATGTGATCAGTGACTTTTCATAGCGCAATGAACGTCCAGCTATCGTAATAACGTCACCTTTTGTTAACGTTCGCTGCTGTCCAGATTCTAATGTATCAGCATTAATGTTGGTGCAGTTATCGCTCAAGTTTGTCAGCACCACCTAACAAACCCTCCCCCCAAAATTAACACAGAACAAAATGATTTGCTTCTCTATAGTTAGTCTTTTCTATCCTCAATCTATCGAGAACATGTTACCATCTTTTGCATATCTTCTCTAGCGTATTAGATCCTATTATCTTAAACTTACCTTATCATTGACTACGCGTATAACACAATGTTCCTTTGATACCTGTGGAATCTGCATGCGAATGTCGCAAGTTTCCTTTCTACAATTTCTTTTTTTTTTTTCACTCAATAAAAAACAATAAAAAAAATGAGTGCTTCTTTTCTTCAACTCTGCAGTTAAATTTACATAAAACCTTTTAAACTTACCTGCCAATTAGTACTCGGTTATTGTGTATTGGAAAAGCCTTTCCATCCACTCCTGAACGCGAAACTACTACTAGATATCCGTACTTTGGTTCTGACATTTGTCTAACAAGCACTTTAAAAGATAATAATAAAGTGCGTGTACAATAAACAATTCACAATATATATAAAAATTAAAATACGTAAAAAAAAAAAAATAAGCTTTGCGATTGTAAATACGGCGATGAACAGAGAAGAAATAGAAAAAAAAATAAAAGAAAGAAAGCGGAGAAGAATAAGGGTTGTGTGGTCGCGATATTTTTTTTTTTTTTAAAAATAAACAACCCACCCTTGGACGTATCCTTTGTTATTTATTTATTTTTTTTTGGCGCCCCGCGATCAACGCCCATGGTTTCCCTCGTTCATCTTTGGTGTCTGATCAAAATATCAATCAGCATATTCAGATTTATTAATTTACAAAACACATGATGTCAATGAGTTCTGTGGGCTTCTTTTTTTTTTTTGCAGCACACCATTCTTTAGAGTATTGAAATGAGTCCTTTGTCTCTTTCCAGGTGACATTTTTTTTTTCTAGACAGGATTACGTTTAAGCTCGACTTTTATTTTTAACAAAGGTTTATTTTTTTTAATAGAGGATGCATAAGATTTGGGCGCAGAGAAAGGCAGAAGCAGCCGTACAAAAGCTTGAACAGAAGCGACCTGCTGGAAGTACACCTGCAGAAAGATTATTACAAAAGGAGTTGAGCGAATTAGTAGAGTTAAAAGATACTAAGATAATACCAACAGAGAGTATTTTAAAGTTTAATATGCTTTATAGACCATCAGAAGGATATTATAAAGGAGGTGAATTTGAGTTCAAGTTTGTAATTGGTACAAACTTTCCACATGAGCCACCCAAAGTATTATGTACTAATCATATATACCATCCTAATATTGATACAGCTGGTAATATATGTCTTAATATATTGAGAGAGGATTGGAAACCTGTATTAAATATTCAAGCGGTTATATTTGGTATTCGTATGTTATTTCAAGAACCAAACCCAGAAGATCCACTTAATAAGGATGCTGCTAAACAAATGGTTAATAATCCTCAAGAGTTTGCTCGCATAGTCAAATCTTCTATGAGTGGATACAGAATTGGTGATGTGGAATACGACAATGTTCTGGTTGGACTTGAGCATGACAAAGCTTGGTAAACAGTAGTGGGGGTTTTGTAAGCTATAGTGTGTTATTGGAATAGATCATTGGCTTTTTTATCGGCTCGAGCCGTTTGAACGAGTCATGTGCAAAGAACAGAGAGGGTTTTCTTATCCAATCAGGGATGTTCAACCAGCAAATTGTAAACACTTTCCCCTCCCCCCACTCATTCTTCTGGCCCTTTTCCACACGCGTGTCTTGGGAGGTGTTGAGATTCAGCTGTTTTTGTTTACGATAGCTCCCCTTTTTTTTTTGTTTTAAACGCGTAATATTGAGCTTTTATTAGTAATAACACATAGTTTAGGATTCAGTTCATCTAACAACTCACACAACACCCCTTCTTCTCTTCAATTCAGGAAGTTCATTTTAACGGGTTTCTCCCTCTTTTTTTTTTTTTTTATCACAAACTTCCGAAAAAAAAAAAAACTTTTCTTTTTTTTTGCGAGAAGAATAGCAAAAAAAAAAAAACCCTGCACGGTCTTTATTTCCTTCTTTTCGACACACACTACTTATAAGGGAAATTTTTAACTTTTTTATTTTTATAGAAGATTTGAATCATCTTTTATTTGAAAAAGAGATGCTTGCAGCCAAAGAAGCTTTGCCATCAGCAAGAGATATGGCAGACCAGTTGAATCTTGGAAACGACCATGGATTTGTGTTCAAGCGCGGACGGCCTATTACTTCGCGGACATCTAAAACTCTCGATTCATTAAGCAAAAAGGACAATTCGGGGGACAAAACGCAACAAAAGAGATCCAATGATATACCATCCAAGTACAATTTAGGCACAACAGCAGAAACAGTTTCTGAAGCTGTAGCTGATAACTTGGCTAAAACACCAGTGCGTAAGCGACCAGCACCTTCAGGTAGTCCAATGGTCGGTGGTAGTGGTTTGCGTTTGGATTTTCCAGAGCCTAAGCGTAGACTAACAGCGTCGCCACTTGCAGTAAAGGTTTCTGGGGATGAAACTATACTACAGAGATCTACTAGCGATACAAGCGACAATAATAGCAACGATGTGGTTAAAGAGATAAGTGTGCCTGTGCGCAAACTACCTCAACCAACACCACTGATATCACGCACTCGCACACGTGTGTTTGAGACACCTGTTGCGCGGACACCAATTGGATCTAAGGTCGGTATACGTCGGCGTAGTGGAGCAGGAGTACGACGTACTACTGTTACGACACTAAACGACAATGCAATGGGAAGTCGACAGCAACAGCGTCGTGGAGGACGCAAGTCGACAATGGGCAAACGACGGCGGTCAACTTTCTCAATGAGAGGCAAACGCGCGTCATCGATAGGCGGAGGGTTTAAAGCACTTCCACACGACTCTGTTGATGCAGCGGATTTTTACCGACACATTTCACCGGAGCTTCCGGAGCCGATACGACTCCGTCAACTACTTGCATGGTGTGCACGACGCACAAGTGCGCCTCCAACATGGCCAGATGAATTACCGGAAGCAGTAAAGTTACTTTTGAGCGAAGCGTTGAGGGAGGCAGTGGACGACATTCACTCTGCTTTTGAACGAGGAGAGATTGCAACATCCTGGTATCATCGTCCGATAGAAGATGAACAAACTTGTGAGCAAAGTGAATTACTACCGCATCCTGAAAATAAGGCAAACTTGGAAGCTAAAGAACGATTAAGTATGCGAATATCTAAGCTTCGTAGTGAAAATGACGGGTGGGTTCAAGAACTTAAGCGTGCCAGCACTTCTCATGCTAAAGCATTGGATCGACTTCCAAAATCTCTTCAGACGTTGCCGATGCATCAAGAAAAGGATTCATCCAACGCAACACAAGCAATATCTGTTGAGCCAATATCACGAGCATTGGGGAGTATCGATTGGTCGGCACTTGATGATGTTGGAGTTGAGTATATTGATGAGGCTAATGATGAGGTAATTGATGTGGAGTTGGATAATGCTGAGAGTCAAATCGATCAGGCTGTGCAGGAAATTGAAATCCAACTGGATGCTTTTCATCTGGATATCCATCGCTCAAATGAAATTACAAAGGAGGCCAGAACAAAATGCGAGTATCAGCAGCGTGATTTGGGATTTATTCTTGAACAGCGTAGGGCTCGTGCAATGGTTGTGGCGAAATCTTTGGGTTCAATTCCCATCGAAAATAAACTTAATACGCAGTCTATAAAAACTGAGCAGACTGATTCTACGAGAGACTTGTTGCGAACCCTGGCTGCTGCTTTATCCGGCCAATAGTTACTTTTTTTTTCATAATAATTTTTTTTTTCATTAGCGTATCAAACTTGTAATCTCATTTTTCTTGGTTTGATTTCTTAGCAGTTATTGTTCCCTGTTAATCTGTTTCTTCTTTTTCTTTGGTTTGTGTTTCAATGATATTATTTCTATTAGTATTCTATTTGTTGGGTTTTATTTTACGTTCTACACAAATGCCACCAGAGTTGAATTACGATTATAACAAAATACTTTGTATTGGAGATTCCCTAACGCAACATGGTTGGGACGTTACTAAACAAGGATGGACAGCACAACTCGCACAAGCATATTTGAGACGTTTAGATATTATTAATCGTGGTTTTAGTGGGTTTAACTCGAGATGGGCAAAGATAGTTTTACCACGTTCTCTTCCAACAACAAAAAATTTTAAGCCTCGTCTTGTAACAATTCTTTTCGGTTCCAACGATGCTCAATACTTTGGTTTAAAGTGTCATGTACCATTGGATGAGTTTAAAACAAATATTATTGATATTGTTAATATATTCAAGTCTCCAGAATCTGAATTTTACTCACCCGATACGAAGATTATTCTAATTACACCACCACCCGTGGGTGATAAACTATACGCTCTTAAATTTGCATTGGATGGAAAAACTGTTGATAGACGCAATGAGACATCCAAACCTTATGCTGAAGCTGTCAGGGAGGTTGCTAAAGAGTTAAGTGTACCATGTGTGGATTTGTGGACAGCTATACAAATCGAAGTTAATGCAAAACAGAGTAATGGAATTCAGTCAGAGTTTGACGGATATGAAGACTACTTGTCAGATGGTTTGCATTTAAATAATAATGGAAACAATATGCTATTTAAATTGCTAATGGAATCTATTACTATAAGCTTTCCAGAGCTTATTCCAGAATCAATGCCTTTTATTATACCATCCTTCCGGAATTTTGCTGACTCTGAAGAACTTGTTCGCATGCTTGATTCTCAGTAAATACGCTATCGTATCATTCTGTTCTAGTATTCTGAAGTACCCTCCAAGCTCAATTTATTAGCTTTATTGCCAGGTGTTTATTATTAGATTTTATGTTATAAGGATTATTAATACAAGCTTTTAGAAAGATCTAAAATAAAAATGGAGCTAGGATTTTTAAAGCTATATGCTAGGTAGTACTGCTTGATCAATTTTACTCTTCACTTAAAACATTCAACTATCAGCTATGTGGCTAAAAATCCACAGAAAATCACGCATTTAACTATTTTACTTTAATTTCCATGAGCAGAAGCTTTGGCAAAAAAAAAATGCTAATAAACAGCATAAAACAGATAGTATATAGAGAAAAGAAAATGAATGCTATAATAAAGGATTATTCAAACTTTTTTTTAACAATATTATTCTCTTTAAAAAAATCATAAATTGTTAACATATCATTGACAGATACTTTTCACATACTCAACTAGTAAATTGGCAAAAGTGAAGCAGTCACTCACACTCTTTATTTTCTTCACAGTCCAAGCATTCAAATTAGCTATTTTATTAATGTTTACAGAAACAGATGCACTAATTAATAAAGCAAACCATGCATAATGCCAACACTAATTGTTACTATTGTAAAAAAAGTTGGGGAGATGTTATTGTCTATTTAGTAAATCCGATCGTTGAAAATAATAGTATAAAATACACGTAAAATAAACCAAATATTGGGTGTCATAGCTATGTAACACTATTGTGGTAATTGCTTACAACAATGGTATAAAGTCAATTATGCTTTATGGACTGTTAGATTTATTTTTCTTTTCTGTGATTAAGCAACCCGGGTATATGTTCATAAAACACCGTATAAGTATGTTGTGCCAAAATGTGCATAAATATTAGTCTACATTTATTTTATCTTAATTTACCATTCTAGATGATTACAACAGAGATTGAATAATTAGCTATATTTTTTGTTTTATATACACTACCCAGACTTTTTTTTTTTTTTTTTTTGCAAATCAACCCCACATATTCATAATTTCTCGTCCCCCAAAAGCGCCATTTATAGCAATTACAGAATACACAATACATAGAGAACAGGTGTGAGAATAAAGGTTGCAGTGGCTTGGCTTGAAACTTTTTTTCCCTTTTCCAGCAGTCTTCGTTTATTGCCTTTACAAAAGAACATGTGCGCATTCATCAACTAAATGCGTGCTGCATTTTCACCTTTCTCCCCAAGCTTTTTTTTTTTATCCAAATTTGGTATAATTGTTTACTAGTGAGTAATGAGGAAAACTAATGAATTTTTTATTTGAATGTATACACAAAGTACTTTCTTTCTAGCACACATCATTATCCATCAATCATACCGCCACGGAATCACACATGGTACTAAAGAAAGAAAAGGATGGGGGGTTGCGTAATGTTTTGTATGTGGAGTAAAAGGTGGGGGGGGGATGAGTAAGGGTGCAAGGGAGAACCCTATATACCTAATATTGATATCCTCGCGTACAATATAAATAATTTTCTTCTCGGCCCTTTTCTTTAAATTAGAATTCAGTTCATATGTCGCTAGCAAGAACATACAAAACCTTGAAGGTATTTCTTTTTTCGCATAGTCTTTTCTTATTTTCGATACCAACTTGATACCTTTCTTGTTCTCTTTTTTTTTTCTTCTTATCTGATTTTACTTTGTTGCTGCTAAACAAAACAAAGAAACTCAAAGTTACAACAGCCATCTGCCGTTTAAAAATTCCTCGCACTCTTCTTTCGAGAATATAATATGGCTTGCAGTCCGAATAGCATACAACTTCAACGCGACATTCCTCCTGAGGACAAAATTGGTATAACTTCAGAAGAGGCCAGAGAGTTTATGTTTAATGGCATTTAGGCCTTTAGAAAATTTATTCTTGGTTTCTTTACGTTATCATAAAGCCAATTCAAAAAACGTCACTTCATGCGCTACCTAAAATAACACGATTAAATGTAGCCAATGAAATCTCACTATTTTCTTATTATTAGTACGATAAGAGCTTGTTTTACATACAATAAATAGCAGTTAAAAAAACAAAACATGTCTACCAATACCAGTGTGTATGTTTGCTGTGAAATTTGACTCGGTCCATATATTAAACAGCAATGGCAGTACTAGCATTTACTTACATGCAGGATCACAACCAAATGAATAACTTTTCTCTCTATTCTTGGCATTAACTTTACATATAGGCATTTAACAAAAAAAAAACCCCCCCGCTTGATTTTTTTTTTACAATATTTTAAAAAGGAATAAAACAAATGTATATTTAGTACTACTCCATTAAAACATTTTTCTGTGTATATTAGCGATTGGCAAGGTATTACAATGTCATCAGGAGCGTCACAAATACCAATCTGGCTTCATTGCAACAAATGTAGTGCATTTGCAACAGCAACATCAAATGAAGGCAATGGATTATCACATAATAATGACTCTGCAATACAAGAAGCAGACAGATTGTTTTATATTCTAGAATGCACGCATATTCTATGTAATCAGTGTCTACCCGGTTGTACAGGTAATAATAATGTATTAGAGAGCAGACGAAGACGTAGACCACCAAATAATGCAACTTGTCCAGTGTGTGGAACATCTTGTACTACCAGATGTATTGGACACGATGAATTACCAGCAGAGGTTCAGCCATTTTTAGACCAGGATATGGTGATCAGTGAGCTCGATAGACTCCGCTACTGCGTACAGGTAAAGTAAAATTATGCATTTATTCACCCCCAAAGTTGTAATACATTAATGCAAACAAAAAAAAAAAAAAAACCACTGCTTCCCCAACCTGAAGCCTCTCACTTCCGCTATTAAATTAAAAAAAATATACGTGTCTTTGGGACCTTTTAATGGTTTGTATGCAAAACAGCAAAATAATAAAATGCAAGTAGTTTCAGATGAGCAATCAGAATGCGGCTATTCAAAACTTGCGCAGCAAGGTTGCCAGACAAAATGGATTGCTTCGTGAGGCACGTTCATATATTGAACGTCTACAGGCAACTCGAGAGAAGAACAGGTGTCCGGACAGACTACATTTTGGTGGTGAAAAAGGCAGTGGCAGACAGCAACAACCGATGCGTACGGAGACCAGGCATCAACAGGAAAGAATTTCCGGATCGACACGACATGTCAATCTATTTGACCACAACAACACAGAAGTTGCTAGACATCACCATTATCAGCAGCAGAAACAACGACAGCAGAATTGGACCAACCAATGTTTGCCTTCTCCTCAACGACATCCAGTTTTACAGCCATCGGCCGTGTACAGTCGAGCAAGTTCTACCAGCCATCATGCCAACCCACTAAGGTCGCCATTGCTTAGCACAACGCGAAGGTCATTATACTCACCGTTATTTCTACCTCCACAACCTGCACACTTTCGATAAAAAAAAAACACAAATGTTAACAGAACAGCAAAATGTTGTTTCAACACTCTGTTTAATGGAGAGAGAAACCCCGAAAAAAAGCAAAAAGGAAATTGTGTCTAAACGTAGGTAAGCAAAAACAAATCAGAGATGGCCTTGTCCTTGGATATCGGACGCACACGAACGTCTTCAGCTAAAGGATCTATAGAAGCAGCAGCCAACTCTAAAAGTAGGCGTAGCGCGCGCGCAATCCACGGATGCAACGGCTGTAATGTTGCTGACTCATGTAGCCACTTGTTTGCCACGCTATGCACACGATGGACAATCTCAAAAGCATGCCGGCTCATACTTTCGCCAAGCTGCGAACCGACAAACAGCGTCAAACGCGCGCCTAGAATCCAAGACTGAAGATGCGAGAACAAACTCGGCAGCGAGGTCGCGCCCATCACACCAGCCAATTCAACTCTACTTCCAAGGGCCAAACCATTAGACTCGGTCAGAACCGTGCGTGTGGTATCCAGGGCATCAACGCATCGCATTGCCCATGCTGCCAGCTCCATCAATGACTTGGAGAGTTGGAAGCTGCTGCTACTCTCTCGCGCATGCTGCTGTTGTAGCCGAGCAGCAGAGAAAAATATGTCTGCAACAGTAACCAGCGAGTAGTACGCAAGTTGTAGATTGCGAGGCTCGTCGATGTAAACGTTAGGATGCTCGTGCTCAAAAAGTTGGCTGTTGTCCGGGTTAATTACAGCAAGCACAAGTTCATCAATTGCGACTTCCGAAAGATTCTGTTCAGTGCAGTCGCTACCAAGTCCAAGCAGATAGGCCACTCTGTTCTCCACATACGCTCTCGGGAATGGCGCCTGGGCCAACGGAATAAAGTCTGCCACTAGCTTTTCGCATGCCTGATCGCAAGCCAACTGTATACCCAACCTCTGCGAGATGCTGCACGCCATATACTCGCGAATCTCCTCATCGTCATCTTGCAGCAGCCGCCAATAACACAGGCGAATAATCTCATCACTAGCAGAATCCAGAGTTGCACAAGTACTGCTACCATCATCCCCCGCCGATAGCGACGATAATGCGGGCAATGACTGAGTGCTAGCTCCGTAATACCGCTTAATCGCGCTATATGTAATCACAGCTTTGCTAACAGCCTGTCGATATGGCATAGCACGCTCCGGATCTGTCCACGAATAGAGCTGTTTCGCCCAGGCAAGCTTACGGCGATAGAAACCCTCTATCACCCCATTGCCTTCAACTTCAGAAATCCTCACAGAGTATTGATAAACCATATGCACCAGAGCTGCCTGGAACTCGACAAGTGCAGTGCTCACTGACAGCGGACAGAACACCCTCGAGGCAAGCTGATCTACAATGTTGTCCCAGTATGCAAGCAAGTCATGTACCGGCAACACGCAAGAATCAATATCGAGCTTTGTACACAGCAGTGCCAACAGACGCACAGCCGCAGCCCTGACCAGCGGGTCATGTGAGGGACGCATTTCGCCTTCAACCGATGCAGTAGCAGAGGATAATGATGCTGCCGACAAGGAAGTCCGCGGCGGCGGTGTCCTGGTATCGACAATCAAATATGGCAGCAGGTTATCGATCCCAATGCGATCAAAAATGTCCATCCGGCCATTAGCAGCATGATCCTGCAACCACTCCAGCACTTCAATTTTAGCTTCATAAAAGCAGCTGCTTGCTAAAACATTGCTCAGAACTGGCCATGGGTTATAAAGCACCTCACTACTGCTTCCGGGAGCAGGCGGCATGCTGGAACCATGCTTATCCAAAAGCTCTCCATCAATACGCAGCTGTACCGAGCCATCCTCGCAAACAACTGCCAGAGTCCGGTCATCCACACACGCAAGGAACAGTTTTACAAGCTCAAGAATTGTCCCATACGCCCCAGGTGTCTGTGGAAAGCTCATATGGGCCAGCGCGTGGCTACTGGTAAACAACGGATGCAGCGAACCGTATAACATAGTAATGCGGAAGCGCGAAAGCAAAAGCCGGGATGAGCGCGACGGAGACTCACCATCACTGTGTTGATTGTAAAGCCAGCGCTCGCCACGAGTCACAAAGGCATTAATAATACATAAGTATTTGTGACGGACAATATCAGACATGTCAAATCCACTTGAATTCTCCCCGCCATGTAAGGAATCTTTATCTGCGCCCGCGACGACACCCTTGTGGTGGTGGTGGTGGTGGTGGCCGATGCTCTGTATAATAACTGGCCACAGCGCTGTCAGCGCCGGCAACACATGAGACACAAATGCCTTCCTCATATGCTCGGCTGTGCCACCACCGTGTCCTCCGTTATCGTCTACGCGCCAGTGCACGCGCAGCAGTTCATGCGTTTGGCACAAAATGCCATGACAGCTGTTGGTTGACATGCGATCCCCAGACTCCGCAATGCTCCGCAGCAGCGACACTACGGTAGTAGTTGCCTGGTCGCTCGGAATCAATGGCGCAAACGCACGAGCTGCCATCTCACGTGTTTTATACACCGGACTGTCTACACACATTTCTACCAACTCTGTAAACGAGTACATGCTGAGCATTGTCGACGCTGAAGTCACATGAACAGTCGAATTGCGCTCGTTTACGCGCGTTAGCGGCTCCTTGTCCAAATTCATCGGCGGGGCAACAGCGCCTGTGGCCGATTCTGAATGAGGTGATGCCGCTACTACCCCAATGGTCTCGGCAGCTACCGAAGGACTGCGCACACGACGTCTCCCTGCATCACCAGCCGCATCCAATCCGTTGTTTCCGTCGCCAGAGTTGGTATGAGATTGACTAGCATCTTTATGTCCACTGCTCGCATCGATTAACGAAGGCTGCAAACGCGCAAGTAAAATCAGACACGGGTAAAGCGCAGGATGAATATGACGCGCGCCAGTACGCACCACAACGCCAATTGGGTCTGCGCCCTCCGCATTCTCAGCTTCACCAGTAGAAGGAGCGGAAGAGGGTGAGCAGCAAGCATCAGCCATATCAGCCTCCGCCAGTCGATCAACAGCATCCTCGAGTTGGTTCGTCAAGAACGGATGCAGACCAGGGAAGCGCGTAAACAACTCGCGGCCTGTAATGGAGCCATAAGCAGTATCTTCACGCGCGCGACTATTGCCAAACACACGGCGTGTCAGTGCGGCAAATAGTAGACTGCATACGTTGCGGATTGCCCAGCGCCGCGACCGCAGTCCGGTTAGCGCAATGACAAATGCATGCTCAATGTAAGGCACAATGTCGGTGCCCAACGCACGGTCGTCCAACAGCGCGCGCAGCATGTTAATCGCGTGGACTTGTGGCAGATCAACAGTATCGTCATGCGCATCATTGCTGTCACTGCTGGCGTCAGTGTGCAGATCGGCGGCCAGCGCAAGAAGCCGCTCCATCGCGCGCGGCAACATAGCCTGCGTGGCCAACTTGTTGCAGGTCAGAATGGACTGTAGACAAAGCGGCCACCCGGCGCTCCGGCGGGTCACTGACACACGACCAATAGCCACACCATCCAAGCATTGCTCCAGCCACTGCCGCACCTGCTGGTTTAGCGACGCATCGCTCGACCGCATCATCCGCCCGCAAACAAGCGTGAAAGCCGGATGAACAGCTGAGAAAGCTCCACGGTGGCGGATGGTTGTTAGAAGCCGGTGAAGCTCTGCGCCGATCCGACCGACGGTGGCCGCCTCAATAATTACACGGTGGCCACCGTCGCCACTGTCCGCATCTCCCCGCGATTGCGAAGTCTGATCCGAGCCCGGCGCGCATGTGGCTACCGCAGCCAGCAGCCCCGCAACCTCCTTTATGGCGCGCCAGCAGTATGACAAAATCACCTGCTGCCGTGGACCCACGTCGCCAATCCCAGTAACACCGCCTAGCAGATCGCCGTCGTCTGCGCCATCGTCATCTGCGGCCTCCAACACTGCATCCGGCAAAGTCTCGCCAAGAGCCATGGGCAAACTGCCTTCTGGTGATGCGCCAGCCAGCATTCCAATTACAGCACTAGTGATATCATCTGCCGTTTGCAAGAGTGCCGCTATCCACAGGCCCCATGCCTCGCAATGCGCTTGCACATCCCTTGAGCCAAAGTCAATTTCGGCCACAACGTACTGCGCAGCAGTCAGCAAACCGTGCAGTGGATGATGCTGCGCAGCCTCCAACAGCCCATGCGTTGCTGCCTGCTTCTGCTCATGGCGGATGCGCCGCAGTAGTCCCTCAGCAAACGCCAGAGCACAATTGCCACTATCAGCGCTGCCATCAGAAGAACTACTGGGATCTTTCAGACCCTGAGACTCCGCCGCCGCATTTAAACTTAAACCCTGACGCACAACGAGTTTTCCAAACAGCCAGCGAATGATAAGTGCGCCGCTCTCGCTTTCGCCCGCACGTGTGCTGGTGGCCAATTGTAGCGCACGCCGCAAAAGACCCTCCGCCCATTGCTGCGTTGCCGCCTGCGCTGAGTCGCTTTCAGAGTCAAGCGGCCAATCCATCAGCAACGCAAACGCACTGGCGCGGTTTGTCTCAAAAGGATCGTCAATCAGAACCTGCGTCAGCACTGTCAACACCTCGGCCGCCGTAACACCCGTATGCAAACCATCTTTGCCTGCGAAAGCCGCTGCGCCGCCATCGTCCATACTCTGCAAAAAGTTGGGCGGTCCCAGTGCTGCAGCGCTGAACGGCGCAGAAGCGCTGACAGGAGCGGGAGCCTCACGACCGGGAGTGAAAAAAGTAGTCAAAATATCCAGCCATCGCAGTCCCATCGCCACTTTCGCAAAACCGGCGCCAGGATACAAGCAGCTGCGCACCGCTAGCTCCAGCCATTGATTTACCGCCCTCTCCACACGAACCGCTGTGCACTTAGCCTCGCGCACCAGCTCAGCGTCGGGAACCACACCGAGCTCCCGCAGAACTTGCTCCTCGGTCTTTCCCTCCGCACGACCGCGTCTAAGCGCTAGCTCCCTGCGCCTCTGCTCGCGATGGCGTGTTCTCTGCGACGGGACAAGCGCGCGACCCGTTTGCACAATACGCCGGGCATGCGACGCAGCTGTAGCCAAACGCTGCGCTAGCACCGTCAGCGCGCCAAATTGCTGCTGGCGAAAGTCCGCAGATGTTGCGTTGAGCGAGACTCGGAGCAGCCTAAAAAGTAATGAAAGCTCAATGTCACTAGGAGCCACAGATAGCTTACGGGCTTCACATAGAAGCCTCAACATGTCTGCTCGCACTGTCCAGTCAGGGTGGTATGCCGCCTGCTCCAGCATCGCAATCAAATTACCCTGCGGCACATCCTCATCTGCATCTGCAGCAGTCACCACACTCTCAATAGTCACAATGTCCTGTGCGCGCGCAACCCGTAGCACGATGATGAGTGCGTGCTGCCGACTAGAATCAGCTGTCTGCTGCTGCTGCTGCTGCTGCAGAGCCGTTGCGCTGTCAGAAGCCGCGCTTGGCGCTGCGGAGACTGTCAACTCGGCAAGCATCACATGTACAATACGAGGCAGTGACTCCAGCAGCCGCGAGAGCATCAGTTGCGAAAGCATGCGACGGCTAGTCTCATCTCTACAAAGCGCAGCGACCACGGGTTTAGCCCAAAGAGCAATAAACTGACGCTCCAGATTCAGTACGGCTGTCTCATTTTGCTGCAAGACGTCAGGCTGCTCGTTGTTGTCTACCACGCCTTCTTCGGAGCCGCTGCCCTTACGTAGCTCATTAATGGCCTCGGCTGCGCGCTCGATCAGCGCACAGAGAAGTTGAGCAGCGCGTGAGGCCATGGTTATTTCGGCCATTGTATCCAAGCAGCTGTTCAGGATGTCTGGCTGGCGGTGCATCAGATCCAGTACGTCAATGCGCGTGCTTAGCGCAGCAAGCAGCGGATACTTGACTTTGCAGCTCCAATCCATGGTCATCACCAGTTCAAGCACGTCGTTAAGAAACGCGCTACTGTCCTCTCTTACCGCGTGGGATGCGGTCGCGGAAGACGCCATTACCCCTGAGGCCTCGGCCATGGCAATTGCACTATCGGCCACCGATGGATCCGCAACAATAGCCTGATTCATTGCAGAACCGATGTCCAAGAAGGCCTCGAATATGGACTTTACTCTGACTTGCACAGCGTCAATGGGGTCGTCCCAGTAGCTCCACAGATAGCCCATAATGCGTTCGCGCTGCAGAACCAGAACACGCTGGCCAAGCGCAAAGGCACCATGGTTAAACGCACGCGTTTCTGAATCAGCGCCAACTATACCATCTGCCGAGTCCATTGCTGTAAGACAGCGCTGGAGTAGCTTGGCAGTCTCCTGTAGCCAGATAGCCATGGACTCAAACACAATAACCTTGACGCCCGGCGCCAATTGCGAGCGACCGCAGATAGACGCAATATGAGTAAAGACAGCTTCGTGGACGTTGTTACACTCGCCTGGACCCTTGGCCGATGGCACAATATCCAGTGTGGTTAGCGTAGTCTCGTAGGGCGCCAGGGACACTATCGCCCGTGCTATGCAGATCATTGACACTGCATCATCCATACACCGCCTGCGGCTTGGCGAGTCGTCTGCAACAGAAAGATAACCAGCTACTGGCTGCTCTTCCACTTGCTGGTATTGCTGTGTGGTTTCGTTTTCTATGCTACTGTTGTCCTTGTGGGCACGCACCTGGATATCAAGCATGCGGGCGGCCAGGGCCTTCGCACGGCCAGTATGCGAAAGACCTGCGCCCTCGATAAGCGCAACCAAAACCATTGCAGCAACCTGGCGCGAGTTGAGTGCGGCGCTTTCGCATCCGATCAGTACCCAACATAATGCATAGATGCGGGCGAGAGTTTGCTCCACGTACTCTGGAAGCGGAGTACGCATTGATGCCAGAATGGTTGTTTGCAAACTATCGACATTTCCAACGCTGTTATCGTTGTCAACTGCTGCCCTTGATAAGCAGAGAAACACAAGACGGATTACCTGCGTGCAGTTTTCACGCAGCAAAACCAGCTCTGCAGAGCCCATTGCTTGTTGCTGCTTTTGGTTTGAGCCGGCCTCTCCACACAGACGGGGAAGGCTGGCTTCGAGGGCCTTTGCGGCGTATACCAACACATCGCTGACGTAGCGACGAACCACTGCCATTCCCAGAGGCATGTCGACCAGCACTTCTACGGCATGCGCGTGGTGGCCCACTGGCTGAGCATCGTAAATCTCGATAGCCTCGGGATCGGCTGCAATACCCGCCTTCTCCAGCTGCTGCTCTAGCAGTTCCTGGTAGCACGGCTGAGCGCCAATATATGCCAGCAGGTTAGCCTGTATTGCGCTGTCCACGCACGAGGGGTCGAGTGCGCTCAGAGCTTTGATGATTGGAATAATCTGACGTCTGACTGTGCCCTCATTCGGGAGAAAGAAACACTCTACAAACATTGGAATCGCTACCGTTCGGAGATAGCTTAGCGTAGACAAGCACACCTCGGGCAGCTTTTTAAGTGCAGATAGTTGGTGTTCTATTTCCTTCAACCACTTGCTCTGCTCCAGCCAAGTTGCGGCCGTATTTGCTAGCTCACTTGTCAGAGAATCAAGTCGTTCCATTAGCTGACTCTCCTCTTTTGATACGCAGTTCTCATCTTCTTCAGTCTGATGTGGCTTTGAGTGGTCGTACTCGATACGCTCCATCCATCGCTTCAGAACGGGGATCGGCTGCTTAAGAGCTCGAGTACCACGACGGTCTCTTTGCAAAACACCCATGGTATTATTATTTACTTTGATAGAATAGCCTATAGTAAGTCTGCGAATTTCTTATCAACCTTGTTGTTTCCAAGTGAATAATAAATAAAGAAAATTTGTGTGTGTGTGCTGAAAACCCCCCACCTCAACTTTTACATTGTTCAGCACTAACAGAAGATGGACTCATTGCTTTAAAATGGCAGGCAATTTTTCTCAAAGTCCCTAATCCATTGTGGATCACTGGTGATGATCTGATCCACAATGTTAATTTTTTTTTTTTTTTTTTTACTCGTAAAGTGCTTTCAGTATAAATTGCACCTTTTTCTTTTCTTGGTAAAAACCTGGCTGTTTGTTGATATTTGTTTAGTACTAGCATTCTTAAAAAAAAAAATATGGATTCAAAGGAGCTGTTTGATGTGTTTAATGGGGGTGGTGATGATTCAGGCGACTCGGACGTCGAAATGTCGCAGACTGCGACGCCTACAGCAGCAGAAAAGGCGGAAACGACAGAAGAGACGACCAAGGAGAACAGCACAGATCTGTTAGGGCGTAAACACGTTATCGACAATGCAGTTGATGTTGATGAAAAACGTGCACGCAAGGAGGTCGGTGGGGCACCATCTGCATCCAACGCTATTGTAATGGACTCGTTTGAGGAGGATCTGCAGCGCGAGATTAAGCCAGCAGGACTCGACACCAGCGCAGCAGACAAGGAGTCTGGAAACGTGGTTTTGAGCCACTCAGTGCGGCATCAAGTAGCAATTCCACCAGATTACAATTATGTGCGTCTATCACAGCGACCCAAGATTGCGAATCCAGCACGCACATACCCTTTTGAATTGGATCCGTTCCAGCAGGCATCGATCCAGTGCATCGATAGTCAAGAGTCAGTTTTAGTTGCTGCGCATACTTCAGCGGGAAAGACGGTGGTTGCAGAATACGCCATTGCACAGTGTCTTCGTGATAAGCAGCGAGTAATCTATACTTCGCCGATTAAGGCGCTGTCAAATCAAAAGTACCGAGAGTTTTTGGAAGAGTTCGGGGATGTTGGATTGATGACTGGTGATGTTACTATCAATCCACAGGCCAGTTGTCTGGTGATGACTACAGAGATTCTTCGAAGCATGCTTTACCGTGGATCCGAAGTTATGCGCGAAGTGGCGTGGGTTGTATTTGATGAAATCCACTACATGCGTGATAAGGAGCGTGGAGTGGTGTGGGAGGAGACCATTATTTTGTTGCCCCACCAGGTGCATTTTGTTTTTCTCTCTGCCACCATACCAAACGCGATGCAGTTTGCTGAGTGGATTACCAAGATGCACGAGCAGCCTTGCCATGTGGTTTATACCGATTTTCGTCCTACTCCATTGCAACACTATTTGTTTCCACAGGGTGGTGATGGTATACATCTGGTGGTTGACGAAAAGAGTCAGTTTCGCGAGGAGAATTTTCAGCGCGCTATTTCATCACTTCAGGAAGCACAAGGACAGACAGCCGACGATACAGAGGGAATAGGAAAAGGGCGTCAGAAGGGTGGAAAGTCAAACAAGGGCAAACAAGCAGGTGCCAAAAGTGACATTTATAAGATTGTCAAAATGATAATGGTTCGTAATTATCATCCAGTGATAGTATTCTGTTTCTCTAAGCGAGAGTGCGAGGGATTGGCATTGCAAATGAGCAAACTTGATTTTAACGAGGATTCCGAGAAGGATATGGTAGCTGAAGTTTTCAAAAATGCCATTAGTTCGTTAAACGAGGATGATCGCGGTTTACCACAGATAGAGAACATTCTACCGTTGCTTAAGCGTGGAATTGGTATTCATCATTCTGGACTACTTCCTATTTTGAAGGAAGTGATTGAGATACTTTTCCAAGAGGGACTTTTGAAATGTTTATTTGCCACAGAGACATTTTCAATTGGTCTCAATATGCCAGCACGTACGGTAGTATTTACATCAGTACGTAAATTTGACGGGAAAGATTTTCGATGGGTTATGTCTGGAGAATATATTCAGATGAGTGGAAGAGCTGGACGTCGAGGATTAGACGATCGTGGAGTGGTTATTCTTATGTTGGATGAGAAAATGGAACCCGCTATAGCTAAAGGAATGGTTAAAGGAGAACCAGATGTATTGAATTCTGCATTTCATCTCTCTTATAATATGATTCTAAATCTTATGCGAGTGGAAACATTTACACCACAATTTATGTTGGAGCGATCATTTCATCAATTTCAGACGCAGGCGGAGATTCCACAACTTGAGACTCGTGCACATGAACTAGAAGTCGATTTATCACAAATGCAAATTGAAGATGAACCAGCAGTTAAACGTTTCTACGAATTACGCACACAATTGGATAAATTATCAGAAGATATGACTAGAGTAATTATACATCCTTCTCATTCACTTCCTTTTTTACAACCTGGGAGGTTTGTACGGGTTAACACTGGAGGATTAAATTTTGGATGGGGATGTGTTACATTCTTTCAGCGCAAGATTATTAAAGATCCTAAGGCTAAACGTGGTGGTAATCCACGTGCTTCCGAAGAAGAACTTAAAAAACTCGGTGCTGATGGTTATATTGTTGATGTACTTTTACATTGTAAGCGTGTAGATCATACCACCTCACATAGATTAGAAGCTACATCTAATGATGGTGATATGTCAGTTGTACCTTGTGATATTAACGATACTTCAGGTGAAACTATTGTTGTACCTGTATTACTCTCGTGTATTGATCGTATTAGTACAGTTCGTGTACATTTACCTAAAGATCTTAAATCTTCAAAAGAACGTAAAGATATGCGCAAACGTATTGTTGAAGTAGAACGTCGGCTTAGTGGTAAAATTCCACTATTGGATCCTATTAACGATATGGGGATTACGGAACCTGAATTTAAGACGCTTGTTGGAAAAATATCTTCTATGGAAAAAAAACTACACGAACATAAATTATTTGGAAGTGACGACGAAGCTAATATATTTACTAACTATCAACAAAAGGTTGCTATACAGAGTAAACTTCGTGATTTACGTCATAAAATTACCGAGGCACAATCAGCAGTACAGTTAGATGAGCTTAAATGTCGTAAACGTGTGTTACGTCGTCTTGGTTACACCACAGAAGAGGATGTGATTACAATGAAAGGACGGGTTGCTTGTGAGATTACTTCTGGGGACGAACTTTTATTGACAGAGTTGATTTTCCACAGTGTATTCAACGATTTGACAGTGGAGCAAACAGTATCGTTGCTTTCCTGTTTTGTATTCCAGGAGAAAACAAACAATGAGCCGCCAAAGCTTAAAGATGATCTTGCAGCACCACTCCGTATTATGCAAGAATCAGCACGACAGATAGCACAAATATCTAACGAATGCAAGCTGCGTGTTAATGAGGAAGAATACGTTGAGTCATTTAAACCAGAATTAATGGATGTGGTTAATGCTTGGTGCAGAGGAGCAAAGTTTTCACAAATTTGTAGAATGACGGATGTATTCGAGGGTTCTCTTATAAGAGCTTTTAGAAGATTGGAAGAACTACTTCGTCAAATGTGTCAGGCTGCTAAAGCTATTGGTAATGTTGATTTAGAAAACAAGTTTGCTGATGGTATTGTCAAGATTAAACGCGATATTATTTTTGCCGCTTCTCTTTATCTCTAAATTTTCTCAATTAAAATATACCTTTTTTTGCGTATTTTTTTTTAACGATTTTATTGGAAGCTTTTGTTTTGATTTAAGAATTAGTTAAAGACATTAGTAATAATTTGTAAGCGGCATCTGTCTGTTATTCTACTGGTTTCTAGGTCCCCCTTTTCTATTTGCTTACAACTGCTAGTTGGATAGGGAAGAGGAATAAAAAGCAAAATGGAGGTATTACTTGTTTCTATTAAATATAAATGGATATATATTGATCAGTAAAGTAGAACTTGAAAAATATTAGAAGGAAGATTGAAACTAGACAAAACTAATAATCTAAGTTAAATCAGAAGTGATCAAGGATTATTAATAGTTTCTTATATATTTTTTTGCCCTTAATTCTTGTAAAGGGGACAGAAACTTATCCCAATTTTTTCTTATCATTTTCCACTCCCTTCTCCCCCCCCCCTTTTTTTTCGTTTGTTTGTTCTCACAAACTGTGGCTCGTTTTTATTTTTTATCAAACATTTCTCTACTTTTCTTCTTTATTTTGATATTTTTTTTTATTTTATTTGTAACGTTTACTATCAGCATAAAAGATAATGGCTAAACCAAAAGTATTTGTTATTTACTACTCAACATATGGACACGTACATACTTTATCTCAATCTATTGTCAAGGGTGTATTAAAGCCAGGCACTGTAGATGTAGAATTGTATCAGATTGCCGAAACACTTTCTCAAGATACTTTGGAGAAAATGCATGCTGCACCCAAGGCTAATGTACCAGAGATTACTGCTGACAAATTGGTCGATGCTGATGGAATATTGCTTGGTTTCCCTACACGTTTTGGTACAGCACCAGCTCAAGTTAAGGCTTTGTTTGATGCAACTGGTAAGCTGTGGGCAAGTAAAGCATTGCAAGGTAAAAGCGTTGGTCTCTTCTTCTCGACTGGATCACAACATGGTGGCCAGGAATCTACTGCGTACACGTTTCTGCCTCATCTAGCACACCATGGGATGATCTATGTGCCATTGGGATATTCAAGCCTTTATATGTTTGATAACGATACTATTGTTGGTGGTTCGGCATGGGGCAGCGGTGTTATTGCTGGACCGGATGGCAGCCTTCAGCCAACATACAAGGAGTTGGAGATTGCAGAGATCCAGGGCGAAAAATTTGCTCAGATCGTTACTAAGCTTGTGGCGGGCACTGATCGAGAGGATGTGGAACAGCAGCAAGAGTCAGCTGCCGCAGCCCCCGAGGAAGTGGCTGTAGTTGATTCCCAGAGTCCCGCTGCGTCGGCTCCAGCGCAACTGGTAAAACCCGCTACTGACAGCACTTCTCATGATGACACCGCCGCCGCCGCTGACTCTTCCGTTGCAAACAAGGAAAAGGGAAGCGCAGTGCGTAAGCTTGTTGCAAAGTTTAAAAAGGTTTTCAAGTAATTTTGGCCAAATTCTTTCAACCTTTGGACTGTCTTTTGGATTATCTTTTTGTTAAGTTGGATTGGTCGATTAAAGTATTCGGATTAATTTACCGTGGGAAAAATACACACAAACACACCGATGGATTCCTTTGCAATGTCGGACACTTGTAGCCAAAAGACACAGCTTTCTTTCTTTCAAAAAAAAAACCCCCCTTTTTACATTTTTTTTTATATAAATTTCAAGTATAAATATATTTTTTATTTTTCTATCATTTGTATTTTATTTAAATAATAATGTTACAGCTACGTTCTGCTACTTGTCTTTACCGTAGCTACTGGCGTAGTCAGGGATCCATTATTACTAACAGGACAAAGAAATTATACTCTACCACAGCTGATAACAGTATTGAACCCATTCGCGGATTAGAGACAGGAGTATCTGCAAGTAAGCTGCTTTTACGTAGTGTTAGTTCAGTGCGAAACAATCTTGAACTTAAAGCCCAGAATGTCGCAGAGGGTGAGACATGTAAAATGAATATGTGTCAAGCAATTAATGATGCTTTACGATTAGTACTGACCACTGACAACACTTGTGTGGTTTTTGGAGAGGATGTGGCATTTGGTGGTGTATTTCGATGCTCAGTGGGATTAGCAGATGAGTTTGGTAGTGAGCGCATATTCAACACACCACTTACTGAACAAGGAATTGCTGGGTTTGCAATTGGTATGGCATCAATGGGTCATACAGCAGTGGCAGAGATACAATTTGCAGATTACATTTATCCGGCATTCGATCAACTTGTTAATGAGGCATCAAAGTTCCGCTACCGTTCTGGAAACGAATTCAACGCAGGTGGACTAACTATTCGCGCACCCAGTTCTGCAGTGGGTCATGGTGGTCACTACCATTCACAAAGTCCTGAATCTTTTTTTGCTCACGTGCCTGGATTAAAAGTAGTAATTCCTAGATCAGCTGTACAAGCAAAGGGACTTTTACTTTCAGCCATTCGTGATCCAAATCCTGTGGTATTTTTTGAGCCTAAAATTCTATATCGTTCTACAGTAGAACAAGTTCCTGTAGACGATTATACACTGCCTTTAACAAGTGCTGAAATTGTTAAACCAGGAAAGGATATTACCGTGGTTGGTTATGGCTCTCAAATATACGCACTTGAAAATGCTATTCAAATGATAGAACGTGATATGCCTGGAATTTCATGTGAGCTTATAGATCTGCGTACTATTTTACCATACGATGCTGAAACTGTCGAAAAATCAGTAAATAGGACTGGACGTTTAGTTATTGCTCACGAGGCTCCTAAAATACAAGGGTTTGCTGCAGAATTAGCTGCCGAAATTCAAGAACGTTGTTTTCTCAGATTGGAATGTCCTATAGAACGTGTATGTGGTTTGTCAATTCCACATCCTTTGGTTTATGAACACTTTTATATGCCTTGTGCAGTACGTGTTTATGAAGCTATAAAACGTTCTCTAACATATTAAATTATCTAATTTTTTTTTAATGAAAAAAAACAATGGATGAAATATAAACTACTTTTTAATGCAAACTAATATGTGTGCTTCTAATTCTGTACAGATTATAAACTTTTCTGGACAACATGTACACTTTCCATATACTGGTGCAGGGCAACTATTACAAACGTTTTTGTCCTTGGAAAATCATAGTCAAATATTCTTGAATGTTAATTGTATCGTTCAATAAGATTTTTGTCCTTGTATTTAAATATTGGGCACACATTTAATAAAAAAAGCTGATTTGCGGTACCTTTTTATATTAAATCTTTTTTTAAATTGTAAACAACTTCTTTCTTTAACAAAAGTTATAGAATTAGCCACATGTTATAAATTGTTTTAGTAAAGTAGTTTGACTAATTTGCCAATAATTTTGTTTATTTTATTATTAAAAATGTATTTTTTATTTATTTATTACAGTTGTCGTATATGAGATTTTTATCTATATAAAAATAGCAAAATAATTATCTAATGGTGCCTATTTAGCTTTTTTACTTTTATTATTCTACCGAATATCTATAATACTTATTTATTCATGCTATGTAATTTATGTTGCATATCTGAGGGTTATTATGCTTTTGAATTTAAATTTATTCCAAAAACTAAGCATAACACATGGTGTATCCGCATTCTAATATATCATATGCTGAAAAAGTCACAATGAGTAGTACTTGCCAATTTAGACTAAAAATAATTTACACTCTTGTTGAATTTTTTTTTATAAAACGCAAATCTATAACGTCACATTTTAAAAGTTCTCTCAGAATATACACTGTCAGTTTAGTACTTATTAATGTAATAAAAGGTTTATAATACTTTAAAAAAAAATTTTTTTTTGACAAAAACAAGCGTTGCATGTTTAACAGCTAATTTTTTTTTGAAAATTTGTGAAGTATTATTATAAAACCAATAAATACACCTTTAAAATCTTTAAATTTATAAAGATAGTTTAATAAACTGTTGAATTAGTTGCCTATTTTTTTATTGTTAAAAACTATACTACAAAAAAAAATAAAGCTAATGCTAGGGTAATGTTACTGTGGTTTTTTGTAGCAAACTTTCAGATGAGGCATCAAATATTCAAGACTGTAAAAAAACCTATCGCAATAGACACATTGCACACAAGGTAAATGCTTGCACTGAACGCAGCCGCATTTATGACACAGCATTGTATTGTCAAAACTTGTTAAGCTTGCAATTAAACCTAATTTTTTGTTAAAACAGCTATAAGATACAACGTTGGACATTAAAATTGGTTTGTTATCAGCTCTCGATGTTTAAGTTTTTATATATTTTGGTCGGTGGATGTCAATCTTTGGCTTTTGGTGTCCTGGTTGTTTGCTTTGTATAAAACACATTGTATCTATTTATTTAATGCTGGCTGCTGTCCATCAAACACGCTTCATATCTAAAAAATAAATAACAGCAAATTGCCTTATTGTTCCTAATGGGTTGTAAAAACAACTCTTATTTGTCGAAAGTAAATAAAATTTTATTACATTAAGAAAATAAGCAGTAGCTAAATATATTGACACTTTTTTATTTTATTGTAGCTTAATGTTTTAATGCACAACTTATTCTGTTAAATGTTTAATTGCATTTTAGTCTATATATCTTGACACCTACAAATGTAGACAAAAAGAGCGATAATGATTTAATTTTTAAGCAAAATATATGTTACAAACTCCCTAAATAGCATTGTTTATGTAAAACTCAATATTACAACGTTCATGTTATTTTATAGAAAGCAAATAAATTTAAACAATATACTTTTAGGTTATCATAAAACATGGTTTAGCTATTTAACTTTTTATTTTTGTAACTTATTTATGTGTATGTTTTCAAATATGTTACTATTATAAGCTTGTTTTAGAATTAGTTATTTGCTAAATAATCAACTAAAAATGCTAGACACCAGAAAATATTACGACAATGCTTAACTTGTTCTATATCATAAAAATATGTCTGTTAGGTGTAGTGGCAGCTGTCTAGTCACATTTTATGACTTTAATCTTCTTCTGTTTTGCCGCTGGGCTCTATTCCCACAAAACAATTATAAAGCTTTTGTTTTGGGGAAGTTCAGGTTGGCACAATAAAAAACTGTGGCCTTTTGCAACAGAAGTCTTCGCTTTTTTGCCATTTTAGAAGGTCATTTTTAACAGCCAAAAAGTACTTTTGTTTGTTCAAAAACAACGAACACTACTTTTCTTTTTCTAAACTATTCTATATAAAACTTCAAAAAATACGCTGTACATGGCTGGCTTTATAAAATTTTTAAAATAGTATTTTACTGTCTATAAGCAGATTATCAGCGACACAGAGTACTTTTAGATTATATAAGTGCTGCAGTAAGCAATCTAAATCAGGGCATTAAGAAACATAATAATGTCATCAAAAGATAGAGTTGGATTTCCGGATGGAGAACTAGCAATGGTAAAACATAGCATATATCGTGATGTTAGGAAATGGTTTTCCAAAGCTTCCGACCAACATCGTAATCTTCTCTATGTTGTTCAGAAAGGCCTTCATAATGAACATGGCGGACATGATTATCTAGTTGTTAGTAGTACTGACGCTGAAGCTGAACAAAAAATTACGGGCAACCTTATTATGGAGTTGAGTGAAAGAAAAACACTTCTTAGTGGTGTGCTATACGGAATAATGATAAGTGCAAGTTTTGAAAAAGCTGTTGAAAGTGCAAAAGTATACTGCTGCACTGGCGATAAAGAGCCAATAATGTTTTTTCGAAATGAAGACCTAAACCACTTTCCGACAGAAGAGAAGCTGTACATCATGGGCCATTATGATTAACAGTAGTGTGATTTTTTTCAACACATGTTGACAAGCATGGAACTTTAATAAGTCTATAACGATAATAGCAGAAGCTCAGAAATTTTGCTTTTATTTATTGGTTCAATATATTAGGTAAAAAATGTTAATCATTGACTGTCGGAAATTGACAAGTAAAACCTATAGCTAAAAGTCATAAGCCGCAATTATTTAAAACCTTGAGTATTTGAAATTTAGGTAGTTTGCTTTGCAGACCTGAATTAGATTGAGCGCTAAGGTAAAATACTTAAAGAAATTAAAAAGAAGGCTAAATTGGCTCTAAGATTTTTCTATAATAGTTTTTTCTAAAGTTTTTCTACTTTTAACGATAAAACTTTTACATCAATAAACTTTGCAATGCGTAACTACAGGTACTACATTATATCTAAATCAAATTTTAGTCTAAATGCTTTTCAAGACGCAGCCAAGCGTGCCATTCCCAATTCACCATAAAAGAAAACAAGGGGCGTTCTGTATAGATGCCTTACTTGAGAATGAGTAAACTAGAATCGTAATAGCAGTAAAGGGATTTGATTGTGCCTTTTCTGTTTACCTCTCACAATAGCAGTAAAAAATAGTAGCGTCCAAGATGCGATAGAAAACTAGACACTACCAGGGACAAATCAACCTCCATGTTATTTAATGAACTATGATATATAGTCTAATACGCGGTGATGGAACACGTGGACCAGGGATAATGACATTGCGCAGGACTAGTAGTATGGACTAGTATTTATAATCGTATTTCTTTGAATAATAAAAAGAATGCATTAACCTATTAGTAAGTATACTTTTTTTTTACGAGACAGCATATTATTAGACCTCGGGAAATAGGAATCTAGGTCGGTACGCTCATTTGCTCCACGGAAAACAGGGGGCTTAGCTTGTACAACCACAGGGTAAGCAAGTAATTGGTGCCAACGTTGTGTTGTATTATTATCTCATTGTCGATGGGTGTGAGTCTTCTTTCTTCCACTTCGAAAAATATTTTTTGTTTTATTCTTAAACGATGAGTTACCGCGAAAGAACCAATGCATATGAAGATCCGGCAGCTAGTCCATATCTCGACAAAGTTGCGGATGGTGGCGGCACAAGATATTATGAAAGTGAGGGAGTGCAGAGGACAACAATGCCATCTGTTGATATAACATCGATGAACCAGCAGCCGCACCAACCATATGCCGGTGCCTACAGCGAATCTGCGTGGGGCGCAAACGGAAAGCAAGTGAACAGACAGTCAACATCGACCACCAAGGGGACCAATTTGGAAAAAAATGATGTTTCCAGTAATCCCCAGACAACGGTGGTAGCCAGTTCTGAGAAACCCATAGGCGGAGGTAGTGGTGGGGTAGTAGGCGTAAGGAGTATGAGCGGCTGGAATGTCACACGCCTTGTTGTGTATGTGTTTATCAGGCTTGCACAGCTTGTTGTGGCTATTGTGTGCATTGGGTTTCAGGCTGATTCGCGTAATAAGCGCCCTGAAAACAGTGTTGACACAGTTGAGCGCAACACTGAAATTGCAGTGTATGCAATTGGAGGCGTTACTGCAGGGACAGCAATCAGTTCGATCATCCTTCATATGTTTGCAAAGACGCGGCAGCGTATTGAAAAGTCGTCGTTTGCATGGTTCACAATGGTGCTCAACTTTGCCATATTTGTAACCTGGATTATCCTTGTGCTTATAAATGTTGTTGCTGTGGACTGCTCAAAGAAAAACGACGGCTCCTGGTGTCGCAGCATAAAGGCAAGCTTGGCCACTGGACTGATCTCTGCAATGCTCTCGCTTGTGGTAACGCTCCGTAGTTTGAGCGTTCTAGTCCGTGCTAACAGGATAAAAATGTGGTCGTCGACACAATATGCCTAGTCTCTGTTTAGTTATTTTTTGTTCTAATTAGGTCTCAACGCCTCCCATGTGATTATTACATTGGTTTTGTATTCTCAACATCCATATTTTAATTCTGAAAATAAGAGCGTGTGAAGTTGCAGAGGGTGGATGTGATTTTTCCATCGCAAAAGCCATTGGGTTACTGCTTAGCAGTCAGAATCAAGTGCCACACATAGACTTTTATGCCATAAACGGTGAAGATAGTGAGATGGTATTAATGCCGTATCTATCAATTGAATCTGGGTTTTGTTTCTCTAAATATGATCGTCGTCTTTTCTTTATTCAAGTAAACCTACATAAGACTATCACTTAAGATGCCGAGGCTATTATATTTAGTTTTTGCGGTTGTTACTATTATCGCCACTGCGGTTGGTTCTTCCACAAGTACAGGTATGTTTTTTTAAGTGAATCTCATATACCTTTTATAATATGGCAGGGCCAGCAGTTGTTATTAGGCCTAGATTGAATAACTTTTGGTTTGTGTAACTTTCTTAAAGAATAATTAGACTACAAGCTAGGCGATGAAATAAAAATTGAATGTGCGCAAGTCGAAAGTCGCCAACAAGATATGGAAGCCAAAACAAAATTACCAGTATGGCTGAGTCCGCACTGTATCGAGACAGACAAATCGCTAGTACTCTACTACGGACGCGATAGGCCTGTGCAATGCTCAATAAAGGGCGAGAGCAAGTTTCACCGTGCAATGCTTAGAAGCATTGCATTTGATAGTCCATTGCGCTGTCGCTTGGTGCGCAACAAATACAACGCACCAAAGTACTTGGAGTTTCCAGTTAAAATAGAAGGGGTAAAGGCGCGCACAAGCAGCAAAATTAATCAGAGTGGCACTAGCAACGCAAAGATTAAGCGAGTAAATGGCAACTTTAATGTAGTGCTCCATGGACATCGAGGTATTATACTTGCTGCAGCTATGTATCCTGTGACTGAACAGCCACTGCCTGAGACTGTCAGTGGAATCACGACAATGCAGTTTAGCCAAAAATGGTATGAGGGTGGTGGGCTTTCAGTGCTTATGGCGAATAAGCGGAGTGAGGAGGAGTTTATCATTCAACCTGTTGTTGCGATAATGTTCTGTATACTCACTGCCTGCGCTGTATATGTTGTTGGTCGCGTATATGTCG
Organism: Coemansia reversa NRRL 1564; assembly: GCA_002705745.1. Classification (NCBI taxonomy): domain Eukaryota; kingdom Fungi; phylum Kickxellomycota; class Kickxellomycetes; order Kickxellales; family Kickxellaceae; genus Coemansia; species Coemansia reversa. Next base: position 45,413 of record KZ303546.1, on the reverse strand, counting down.
AAAGTACGCTGATACCACGTACCCTGGCTGAATATGGATTGGATCTGCAAGCAAATGCTCCGACAAAAAGCGCAAGTGGAATAAAGCAATCGCCATTTGATGAGCCAAAGAAAACAAAATAACAAGAAAATATCAGATAATGTTTTTTGTTAATTCTGTAAAATTTAACATAAAGGTTCTTGTCTGGTAACAAATTAACAATAACAACTACAAGTTTATTATCTAAACAACCCATCCCGATTATTGTAGTTTTTATAAAGGTTGTGTTATTGTAGTTTGTATGTTGTTGCTTTTATAGCGCTTGGAAGGTAGCTACGGTTGATGAGCAGAAGATGCAGTATTTACATTTTGAATAATAAATTTTTTGGTGTTGTCTACAATTCTAAATTACTTGCTGTGCACAGCATCTTGCACTAGCTAAATAATCTAGAATATAAAAACCTATATGGTAATAAAGCTCTAATTGCATTGCTAAATATTGTAAATTTTTATTTTGCAGAAAATTTTTTTTTATACTAACCATTATCTTGCATTTAACGCCATAAAAATGCCGCAGCTTTTGTGACAAGTTGCAATAACTTATATTATTGATGCTGTAGTAGAAATGTACACTGTGGATGTTAAAATTAAAGTCTTTTGTTAATAAATTGTTTTGGTTGGATTTAATTATAGGATTGCTTTAGAACACGTCCAAAATTTTCATATTGAGGCTATAAGTTAGATAATACTGTTTGACCATTTTACAAGCTAATCAGATGCCTACGATGTAACTAATTTTTGTAAGTTGTCGAATATTTACTCAATTAACTTGATTTTTTTCAAAGTCAGCCGGTAGAAAAACTAAAACTATGCAGAATAAACTATATAAAAGAGTAGCTATAAAAATTAATTATGATACAATTACAAGCATAGTTATTTTTGTCTGATATTTGAACCGTGCAGAGCTGTACCATGGTCAATTATATTTGTAGTTAAAACTATTAAAGCAGAATTCTATTTGCTAGGACAGATAGTAGGGTGATTGACAACCTCCTCAAAAGTGTAAAAAACGTTTAAGCAGTCTTGGCAGAGCCACCCTGTAGAGGAGCACGATGTAACTAGTTGGTTGTTAATTGGACCTGTTTTTTGAGACACCAGTTGGTATTCTGTCTGATTTGGAATAGCCATCGTAAATAGATTTTCGGATAGTAGCGGAGAAGTGCTTAAAGTATTAGTAAGTTTCTGGATAAAAGTGTCCAATTTCTCGATTTCTAGCCGTGTGCAGAGCGCAAATGGCAGGCAAGTAAGTTGAATAATTGTAGCTTGTAACCGGTAGATCTATCAAAGCTCCAGCAGCAATAGCAAAAAGCAGCTGCAACAGCAGTACCTGTGACAGTGGTGGCGTGTTCAGACACTATATAAGGAGTAATAATGCTTAGCAAATAACGCGCAGGCGTGCTTGAGGGTATAGAAGCTAGCTTTAAATATAAGCAGGCAGCAAAAAAAAGCAAATTATTAGCCAGTTGTCGATTATAGCAGAAATTTGGTTTCATGTTCCAACCTGCTCGGGTCTTTAAGTACTTAAATGTCAAGCGTCATTCATTTTTTCCACTACAGAGCTTCTTTGCAAACAGGGAGAAAACTTCTGTCCCAAGGAAACACGTCACTGGGAAAGAGGGTGCTTTTTGCATGCGCGCCTCCAACCACCCACATATATTTTAGAATCATGCACATCCCTCACCCAACGAGAAAGGAACGCGAGTTTTCTTCACCCGCGCTTCTTTCTTTGTATAGCTTTATCGTGTCGACTAATCGTCACGAATAATGCAATAAGAGAGGGTTCACAAAGTCCCCTTCTTCCGCTTTTACTCCGCCACCTATGCGCCATACATTATTGTAGCATCATGTATTTACATATCACTTTGGGCCATCCTCTGGCTAAAATACTACGTCGACTTGATGCAAACTTTGACAAGATGCAAGTGGTTTGTAGGTACACCAACAACTGCTGTGTCTAGCACAGCCGAGGAGCTGCAAAGATTGAAGTCACTGTGGCTAATTCTGTGCTATTGCAGCTGCCTACGTGTTTGCGTATTCATCAGCTTTTTTTTTTAGCGGTTGTCCAGCCTATGGCCACAACAAAGGTTTACCTCCCTTCCCCCTTCCAGCAACTTCTTTGTTTGGATGCATAAATGCCAAATATTCGCATGCCTAATATGCGAGAAGGCTGCGCTAAAAGGTAATGTTTAAATAGAAGTTAACACTGTTCTGTCAGTATCCTTGACGCATTCTGAATCAGGCTTGTTTCTGTTGTTTTTTCAAGGCGTTCCGCACTTGCTTTTCATATTCAATCTGGCTTAACAACGGTGGCAGAGCCAGCATGTATCTGTTGCAATTGTTCTTGCTTGTATGAGTGGGGAATTTTTTTAGCTTTTTTTTGTTATCTTCCAACTTCCTTTTCCCTGTCTTTCTTGATATACATCCCTCTTTTCACCTTGCGATACACAGAAAGCCACCTCATCTGTATTAGAATGTCTTGTGGTTATATAGAAATCAGTCAATAATTATCCTGTAACACTATTCATCACACCCACACACTCACCCACACATGCGCAGTTAATGCGGATCAAACACAAACACACATACATTCATGCATAACAGACATACCTTTAGGTTTGCCAAATGTAATTGCAATTCTGGAATACACCATTTTGAACAAAATAGCACCAATTCAGATAGTTTTCATTGCTTTACCTCAAACATGACGGATTTGCAGATACAATCAATGCAGACACGGAAAAGCCAACTGTGAGATGGTCATTGCAAATATTATTCAAATTTGCTGCATTTTTATCTACACACAAATTCATTTATTCTTTGCCTGGTTTTCCCCAAATGGAGTGAAAGCCAGAACAATCCAACACTATTTGGTGGTTTATGCGTACTTCAAAAAAAAAAAAACGCAACCATTGCCAGAACAACTATGTTGAACTTGCGCATATCAAAACAGATATATTTATTGCGTCAAATAAAATAGATAAATTGTCTTGCAAACAAGTCACCGAGCTTAAATGTGAAAAGATGTTAATCCCGAGAAATGTGACCAAATATCACTCTACGTCACTCACTAAGCGTCATAATCCCATGAATCCGTCATCAGGCTTGCATGTTCATTCTCTTTCATGCAAAAATCAGTTCTCATTGCTGCTAACGACGTCATCTTGCATTAAAAAAAATTTTTTTACCTTCTATGATGACCGTCCGCATTAGGGTTGTGGCATCTTTGCTTATACTCGGTTTTATCTGCCATATCCTTTGTGTTGGCAAAAATAAAGAGAAATGCGGCGCTTAAATTTTCCCAAAGGTTGGTGAACCGGGTCAGAAAGTCACCTGGTTGCTGCTTCGACAGTATTTTTTATTTTGAGGATCACCAGGGCAGACTCAGGTTGTCTTACCAATAAAAGTACATTTCAGGAAACAGCAGACGCGTGCTGCACCAATAACACAGTGTCATACAGAAGAGTGCTGCCTTTCTGCCTCTTCTCTGAGGTCACTGACTGCTTAGACTTTATTCAGTCTCTCCCAGTGTCTTTTGAGAAAGAATAAATCACATTTGACAGCTAGAGAGTTGATGATTGGTGGCACAACCAAGCACACTTTTTTTTTTTTTTGCGCTATTGTGTCATACTGCACATTAAGCCACCGTCTAGAGAAAAAAGAGCAGGTTTCAGCTGTAACGGAATTTTGAGGCGCTTGCAAATTGCGTCAATAATATGGCAAAAGCTTTTTGCAAAAATGACGTACTCTGCGGTAATAAGAAAAGAAAGGCATATATACTGGCCGATATTTCTAATTGAAACAAACAGCCTTAAATTGGCAACATAGTGTCCGACAGATTAATTTTAATTATTTATTGCTTTAATTATTTCAGATTAAAAGCATACATCCTTAAACGTCAGCTTATGTTTTAGAAGCGCAGGGAAACAGAGCAACAAGCATGCAATATGTTTACTTATTCCATTCTTGACAGCATACTGGAATGATTTACTTGCAAATAAAACTGCAAGGATAAGAATACGTATATGTATTGAGGCCCCTAAAATTATATATTGTCACACTCAAATAAAAATCACTCGGGAAAAAGTGTAGCTAAAAACAAACTAACACCAAAGTAACGTTGACTATTTAAGGTAAACATAGCAAGCGATGGAAAGTATTGATAAATGTTGCCCAGATTAACATTTATCGCAAAATCTTGTGTAAAAAAAAAAGAAAAAAAAGCAAAACTCAAGCTTTATGCTTTAAAGGAAATCTTTAAAAGTAAAGGCGACAATCGCTGAGACAATAGCAGTGATAACATTAGAAGACATGCGCATATTCATGTAAGACATTGCTGCGCTATCAGGGGCGTCATCAGACATGTATTGGTTCTCATCAGCATCTTCTTCACTAGTATCATCGGTATCGTCAGTATCATCGGTATCATCGGTATCATCGGTATCATCAGTATCATTGGTATCATCAGTATTGTCGGTATCATCAGTATTGTCGGTATCATCAGTATTGTCGGTATCATCAGTATTGTCGGTATCATCAGTATTGTCGGTATCATCAGTATTGTCGGTATCATCAGTATTTTCGGTATCATCAGTATTGTTGGTATTGTTGGTATCTTCGGGGTCATCTGCCTCGTTACAATTGTCTGCATTTTCGCAATCATTAGAATTACCAGGATTATCGCCCACACCAGGATCTTTAGAATCATTAGTGTCACCAGAGTCTTCAGTGTTATCGACATCTCCAGTATTTTCCGTATTATTGCTGCCATCATTACCATTGGCATCATCAGTGCTATTGACGTTTTCAGTATTGTTAACGTCACCATTACCATCTGTTCCGGCTGGTTCAGTGTTGGGTGGCATAGTATATGTAGGATCTGTATCATTTGCTACATCAGTTCCACCAGCTCCAACGTCTTCATATGTTGGTGAGTTCCAGCCTCCATTGTCATCTTCGCAAGTATCAGAAGAGCCATTCCAACCACCATAATCCACTTCGCCTGTGCCGGTATCAACATTAGAACTAGGAACTGGTTTAATCCCAGAATCTCCTTCTTGACCAGAACTACTTTCGCCATTGTTGGAATCGCCACTTGGCAAATCGGTAGTAGAATCATTTGGATTGATAACGCCAGTATCATCACAGTATGGCAATTCGCTGGTTGTGTCAACCGAGCTACTGGTGCTATCGTCCAACTCATCACAATATGGAAGGCTGGTTACTTGATCGTCTGGTTTGTTTAAATATTCATCTTCTTCACAATTATCATCGTCAGTTGGATTGGTCGGATCTGTACATTCTTCATCGTCAGAACCTTGTTCTTGCAAATTAATAAGAACATTGAAGTCTATGCTTGTCTCTTCAAAGAAAATTGACTCATTATTTAGATCAGATAGCGGATACATACCCTCATCATCTGCATTTACTTCTTCTTCAATAAAAACATCACTAGGGCTGGTATTCGAGCTAACGGAAACGGTATCTTGGTTCAAATCATTTAGTGGATTAGAATCTGCGTATGTAAATTTTAGTATAGCCACTAATGTTGGCAATAAAGCGAGTAAACTCAAGTTATTCGAGCGCATCGTTGTCAGCTCACAACTATTTTTAAAAGCGTTATTGCTTAATAGGAAGAGTATAAAAACAATATAGAATATAAAAAAGCGCAAATATAAGGATAGAATAGAAATTAGTGATGACCTAAGCAAGAAAAAAAAAGAGGTCTCTTCGTCTTCCTACTTGTCCTATATAAAAAACACTTTAGTATGCTAGGATTAGTGACAGTTTCTTTCTAAACTTTGTAGGATAAGTGCGAAAAACAGGGAGCCGTACCCACTAAACCCTATTAAAAGAAGAGCCAACAAAAGGCACGAGGCAAACGTGCTGCTGCCCCTCTACATGCTAAAAAGGAGCAAGTAGTGCTATCATTCTTACAAAGCTAGTGGCAAAAAGAGTACATCCTCTTGCCTAGAAGCCAGAAAGGAAAATAAATGTATAAAAGTATTCCATTAAACCTTGCGTTTTTCTAAAAAAAAAAAAAAAAAAGTGTTCTTTCAAATGCCAAGCAACGCAAGGAAACCCTTTACTTTTTTTAAGCGCACATTGCGTGCCTTTTTCTCACTTGGGCCGATAAACCGAAAGTTTCAAGGCTAGAATTGGACAAGAATATGCTACTGACAGCAACACACAAAAATAGAGAGGAGGTGGGGGTGACGGCAAAGGTCTATTTAGTCAAAAAAAGACATTTAGTGATAGGTCTCTTTTTAAAAAAGGCAATAGTTGTGTTGTTTGTTACTTGGCATCCTCAAGCTAGCCACTCAATCAATTCCGACTGCATTATCAGGGCTCGAATCGCTGGAATCAGCCATATCAACATCAGAATTATCCTCAGTAGCGATATGGTTGTCATAAGCAATATGTTCTTCAATCATTTTGTGAACAAGATGACCCATTGCCTTTACATCTTCGACTCTAACAGTTTCGCGCTGTTGCGTCGACTCCTGATGTAAACCTTCGTTTTCTGCCCAAACCTGTTCAAGGTCAAAACGCTCTTGATTACAAAGTTCCAAGCAATCACCATTTGCCAATAACCTCTTCATCGTGGACTTCAGCTCGAAGCATGATTCAAAGAGAGACTTTCTGGCAAATACGTACAAGCCCAACCGAGCTCTAGACAATGCTACTGTCAGGCGACGCAAATCGCGTATATGACCAACATTCTTGGTACGAACCAACGATAGTAGGATGTAATCTGCTTGTTGCCCTTGAAACTGATCTACAGTGGATACAGCAGCTGGATATCCAAAATACGCTAGCCATCCACATCGGCGCTCCAAAACATCGCGAATTAAGGCGCGTTGACCATTATAAGTTGTCAAAATAGCTATACGGTCAGCAGGATATCCCAACAAACGCATGTACTGGTAGACTGCAACCACATACTCGGCCTCTCCGACATTTTGATAGAAATGACTGGTGGGTTCAGATTCGCCTCTATGTTTGCCAAAGTCTCCAACATCAACAAACTGAAGCTCATGTAGAAAACCAGGATTAGGACGCGAAAAGGCGCGCTCAGATACATTAGGAATCAAATCACCCAGATCATGATAGCGGAAGCGATAAAGTGAAGCAAGCTGAGGACGTGCACGCGCCTGCATATTCAACTCAATATAAGGCACATTAAGGCGAATCAGACGCGTAAACATACTCTGCTCCATGTTAGCATACGACCGAAGTCCAGTATTTCTGATCACTGGTGGAAGTTGATTGTGGTCGCCAATCATCACTAGTCGCTTTAGTCGTCTTCTACTACTACCAACATCCATTGTGTTACCAGTGGGTTGCTTCGGTTGGCGCTGTAAAGTAAGTGGAATAAGTGACTCAATATCCAATACTTGTGCAGCCTCTTCCATCACCACAGTATCATATCGGAAGCCCAACCGCAGCAATTCGCCACGCTTCAGCGCAGCATGCGTGCAAGTCATCGCTACAATGCGCGCCTGATTAGTTAAAAGATAATTTGAACGTTCAGAATGGCCTCGTAGCAACTCGAAGGGTTGGATATCAGCAAGCTCGTCAAAGATAGACTCTATATAGCGGAAGCATCCATATGCAGTATCAGCCAATTTGCCGGTATCCGCATTCTCTTCATCCTCAGAATTGGAGCCAAACAACGGGTGACCAAGTTGTTCTTCGATAAACCGCACAAATGGAAAGGCTTCCACAATTTTACTTGCATCCGGTGGTTGTGCATCAAGTACCTTGCGACGATACTGCTCCCATCTAACTCGTACATGTGAGATGAAAAAGAAACGTGCGTTCTCGCAAGTGTACGCAAAATCAGCCGCTGTTGTACCAAGACCCAAAGAGTCAGCTAGCCTTTGCACTTCAGCTAGTAGCACCGAACGGCGTTCCAAATATGAGTCAACTCGACCAGCTTTCGAATAACGCTCGTCAGAGTCGAGTTCACCCTCACCGTGACCAAGACGTAACAAATGCCGCGGTTCAATGTCCAAATCAATAATCTTTGCAAATAGCTGGTTAAGCGCCTGATTAGAGTGGGTGACCAACAGAATTGTCTGTCGCGGATGTGCGTGGTAGAGATTAGAAATTGTTTGCACTGCAACGTCGGTCTTTCCAGAACCAGGCGGACCGACCACAAGCGTCAGACCCTCACACCCCGCCGAGTGAATAGCCTCAATCTGAGCTGGCGTAAACCGCAGGATATTCTCGCGTCGACCTCGTAGCTCAATAGGACCCATATCCATCTCTGGTTTATGCATCACTCGCAACACCTGATGACCCTCCTCCAACTCTGCATTGCCTGGAAACTCAATTACGCAGGGCTTGGCAAACACACCACCCACAAGCTCTACGTCATAAGAGGGGAAGCTTGCGCGGAGGTGCTCTTCATTCACAAAAGTATCGCCAAATTCGACCTGATATACGCTAGAACCTGCAGACTGCTTTTGAAGAGACAACGCGGCAGCAGCAGCAGGGTCGCCATAGCCCAAAAACGTCGATGAAAACCAGTCGGGAAGCGGCGCAGGTTGTAGCATAAGCTCTCTGATGGACTCAAGAGCACCTTTAAAGTTGTTCTCCTGCGGGCGACGACGAAGCACAACGTTCAGAGAGGCGTAAACGTCAGAGTCCTGCTGTATGTCGCTATAGTACTGGTGTTTGTCCAGCAGCACGCGGAAATAGCGCATGCGGCCAGTGTCAGCTCTATTACCCTGCCGAACATCCTCATCAGCACGCTCATCAATCGGCTGGCCCTTAGCGTCCAGACGACATTCAACTTCACATCCGCGAACAGTACGAACCACATAATTGTCGGCATCTCCAGGCTGGCCTTTTGCTAGAACTGAACAAAGAATCAGGACGTCGTGTGCGTGGACTTCAGAATCCCACTCGTTCACAATAGATTCAACGTAATTGGTCAAATCAACGCTAATATCAGCACGCACGAGCGACGGGGCCTTTTCACCTATCCGTGGATGACGCACATCGGTCACATCAAACGAGCGCATCGGTAAGGCCATTCGTGTCCATCCAGTAAAATGTGTATTTGTTGCTCTACCATCTTCCACGTTGCTAACATCATATGTCACTTGCGGCTGCAGACGACGAATAGCATCAACAATGTCCTCGCGTATTCCATATGCACTTTCAAGCCGGAAAAGCTCAAAACTGCGCAAAAGATAATCGTGTAGAGATAGGAATTGTAGATTCAGCTTTGGAACAGATAACCCCGGATAACAGAGACATGCATATTGCTTTGTTAGCGACGACGGCGAAGAAATGGAAATTGCCTGCGGCTGACGCTCAAACCCGTCTGATTCCTCAAGAACATCGCCAAACAAAAGTGTCTCGCTTGGGTATGCAGAAATAGCACGCACCTGATCTGCCACAGTTGGTCTGGTACGGAAGCGCTCGGTAAAAAGGGACACAATAAACTCGCGAGTGTAATAACGATCGGGGGAATCCTCAACAACATTGGCTGACAATAAATCCGTTGCAGCCGGGTGACAGCGAATTCCCACACGATCAGCCAGCTTGCAGAGCGATTGATGATCCAATGGCTCCAGTAGCTCAGCCAGCACAGATGGCTCTCCGAGACGGTCCACGCCCGACACTGCCATGTTTTCAAGCTGTTGAGGGAAATCCATAAACGCAGCCAGCTGCAAGGCAATTAGCTTCTGATAATGTGCAGACTTTGCAGCATCATCACTTAGTGCTTGGCCTGTGACACTATCGACTTGGAAATAGAAAAGAGCACGGAGCCGATCCTTCAACTCTTTGAATCGACGTAAAAGCCATCTTTGAGGTGGCGGTAAAAGCTCAGCAGTATTCCATGGCGAATTCTCACATAGCTCAACAACTTGGAAATCTTCAATAATTAAGCTGACAAAGCGGCGCGTTGCCAATTGTGACAATACATCTGCCAGAAGCTCCAGAAACTTAACGCAGTATGCCAGCTTTCCAATTTCTGTGATCGCATGGCGAGGAAAAAGACAGCAAAGGAAATCGCGTATAAGATTTGGAACAAAATCCCGCTGGCTTTCCAAAACGGAGATTGACTCAGTATTCTGTTTCAGCATGTTGTCTTTATTGCGGCTTCGGTATTTCTTATTAACGTGCTTCCAGAATTTGCGCAGTTGCGGGACACGTTTAAATTCCCCTTCCATCAATACACTTCCCTCAATATGGTGCCAAATAGAAATCGATACCATTGGCATCAGCGCGTCGCGTACAAATCCGGTCTCAATGCTTCTGAAACAAACTATCAGGAACTGCGCAATTGCCGAGCGTGCTGACATCAAATCCAAGCCGCCGACAGTTTGATCTGTGTTTTCTAAAGTGACATCTTCCACATGCGCACGCGACAACAACAACCTGGATGTTGACAATTTGACAATGTCATTGAACAACCTGGCAAACGATCCCTCTTCTGTTTCAAACACAGCCCATGTTGTATTATGAAGCCGTAGCTGAAACTTTTCGTTCAATATCAACAAAATTGCCATCACCAGCCACTCAGAATCCACATCGCCACGAGAATAGCATGGCCACAGATATTGCTCAAAATACTGCTGCCGCTCAAGCAATTGCAAGTTGCTCCTAGAATAACCCGTACCGACAATGTGGATAAGAGTTATTTTGCGCACTAAATCTTCTGACCATTTAGCAGACTTTCCCAGCCAATGCCGCGTGGCAAGCTCCTGAATACTGGTTTCTTCTTTTTTGTTATCTGCTGGTTGTGTTGCGGACTGCGTTTGATCAGTTGCGGATAAATTCGCCTCCTCTACCACGGTAGATCGTGCTGGAATACGACGTCTACTAGCAGTGGTACTAGTGCCTGTACCACGCTTACCACGAGCAGGCCTGCCACCACGCGCTTTTTTTTTCGGAGGCATTGTGTACTTTTTTTTTTTTTTTTTTTCTCCTGGAAACCCTGGTCAATATTGCAATTATCAGTCACAAAAACTTGTAAAACTCGCTCAATATAAGCTCAAAGAAGAAAAAAAAAACCCCCACGTCTCTGTCGCAAAATCAAATAAAACCAAAAAAAATTAAAGCGCAACACAGCAAGTATGCGTGTAGGATAAAGAAACATACGAGATTTTAATAAAAAAAAAAATGCAATAAAAAATATTTCAAGAGACAAAAAACACAATAACCCAAACCCTTGTGGGGAAAAGCTCACGTGAAAGAAACCCCCCCCCCCCAAGTTTTACAAAACATTGGCTTTACTGATGGTGGCCAGCAGGCGCGTGGCACAAGTGGCAACAGTATGCGAAGGCTGAGCAGCCACAAAGGCAATACGCTCAAGCACGTCGTCGCCACAGCGCCACACACGCACGCGGTCTGCCTCCCCACGCAGTCCCACGCGACGGTCTGCCCACTTTTGCAGCTGCTCCACCAGTACGACACCCTGCATCACCAGTCGCAGCACCAGCTCCTGCTGCTCCGCATGCTCTGTGCCATATGCTGGCATAATTGCATCGAGATGTTGCTGCAGCGTTGTACTTCCTTTTTCGTTTTTCTCAGCCGGTGCCTCGGTGGACTCTGATGCCGATGCGCCAGCAGAGCCATCCTCAGCCTTGTCACCCTCCTCCTCTCCGTCATCAGAGATCTGCTTGTAGAACGGCCCATGGATAAGTACATGGCGTCCAATCCACTGCTCCAGAGTCCCAGAGCTTCTAGGTTTGTCGTCTGGAATTCGGTTGCACCCACCCCAGCGACACGCATCAGCTCCAGAGACGTGACTGCGCATATGCTCCAACGCCTGTTCCTCGTCGGTAAATTGCTCAGAGCACGTTTCCCATCTACATTGGTTGACCGTACGTGGTTCATTGGCAGGCTGCTGTTGCTCCTGCTGCTGGCGTGGCTGTGGTTCATTGGTAACCTGCGGAATTGGTACAATGTGGTGCGAGCGGGGTTTCAGATGAAGAGCCACGGTTGCCTCAACCATCTGCTGCGACTGTGCAGGCGTTTGAGAGCGCTGGGGCACGCTGACGTTCTGCATTACAGCATTAGGAAACACTGCCGCCACCACACGCACAATCTCATTAACGTTGAGTGCTCTTCCGATGCGAGGCACAGTCTGTCCACTTTTTGCAATCTTGTAACGGTTGAAAAGATCATTCAACATCACATACGACTGAACATTCCTGAGCGACTGCACCTTCTGCGGTGTCTGGTGCTGCAGCTCAGCTGGCAGACTCAGCTCGTAGTTAAGCAAAACCCATGTGCATGCTTCGCGCAACTCGAGCTCCGTAGGCGGCTTATTTGCTACAGCGTCCTGTGACTGTTTCTGCGATGTACCATTTGCCGTTCCGCTGCGACTGCCATTCTGCGCCGATGCCATGGCTGTCCTCGACCCAGCAGCACCCATGTGCAACAACGGTGCAGGTACCTGTGGTGGCGGGCATGCAGCGGACATCCACTGCTGTAGAACAAGCGCTACCAGCGATACCAGTCCGTCTGGCAGCATGCTGGGCTCAGACAGTGACAGAGATTCCATCATTGCACTGGGCTGTCGTGACGTCGACCGGAACCCAAACACAGGCGTCTGCGAGCCAGACTCTCCACCTGATGGAGACTCTGGAGTTTCGGCTGCCCCGCCCCTCATCTTCCGCTGCCACTGTCGTCTCACGCTACCACTGTTGCCTGCAGCAGCCGCTGCTTTTATAGCAAACATATCCAACTCATCATCAAGTGCCTGTGCCATTGTCTCCAGCCGCACAGTATTCAGCAAAAGCTCAAAGCATGCGCTGGCAATCTCCGGCTCAGGACTCAGTACCAATTCCGCTAGTCTGTTGTTTACTAGTTCACCCACGTACTCGTAATGATGCTGCTGCTGCTGAAGTCCTGTCGTGGCCCATCGAGGCAGTGGCAAATCAAGAATGCACCTTGCCAACTGCGGATGCCAGGCAATCGATTGTACCATGATTCTCATTGCTCCTACAACCAGTTTGCGCTCTTGCGAGTGGCACAATAGTCGAACCAGCTCTGCCCATAAACACGCTTCTACCAACGCCAGAGGGTCTAGAGTCGAAGACTCGCGTGTCCCAAATGCTGGCCACCTTCTCAGAGGCTCTGAATCTAGCGGCGGCGATGGAGTCAATGGCAGCAGAACATCCATGAGATCCAGAAACTCTGCCTTAATGGCAACCAGCCCCACTGAATCTTCGTGAAACAACTGTAGCCAGTGTGTGACTTGGATGGAAATGCGTGGATCCTGGGCCATTGTTGTTGCATTCTCTCCTACTTGAGCAATATTAAAAAGAGCCGTGGAAAGCAACCCTGCCCTGGTGCGTGCACGCTCTGCCACCATTTCCTGTCCAGAATCAGCCAATACCATTCGCTGAACGTTTTCGCGTCTAAAACGCTTTGTTTTAAGTGCAGTCAGATCTTTACGTGACCTTTCCAATACTCCTAATATAGCTTCAATCAAAAAGGGCGCGTGCTGAACCAGTCCCCATCCTTCTGGTGCCTGCTGTGTAGCTGATGTTAGTCTTGCACATGCCCAGTCAATCTCATTATTCAAAGTTGACTTTAAAGCAAGTGCAAACCTATTGAAAGGTCCTCCTGAAAGATAACTAAAGTAATCCTCTGCTATAAACGGTTGCTGTAAACTTTCATTCTCTGTCGTTGTCTCGTTGACTGTAATTGTTGCTGAATGTGACCGCTTTTGTGGTGTTGCTTGTTGTTGTGGTACTTGCAACGCTTGTTGCTGTGGCTGCTTCTTGTAAATCTGAGAAATCCGTGGACTTGCTGCGTCATTGATTGAAGCAAGACGTTGTCTGTTGTACACCACTGCTGGACTATTCTGCATTGCAAATATTCCTCCTCCCTTTTTTTACTTATAAACTAATAAAGCGAATAATATTTGAAAAAAAAAAAAAAAAAAACAGAAAATGTGCTGCTTGCAAGTGCTCTTTGTAGCCTTAACTGATGTGTGCCACATTGCGACACTTAATCAATTGTTTAATCTGATCTAAAAAGCGATCGCAGATTAAACAAATGACTTTTTTAAAAAACACACACACACACACTTCATCTACCAGCACTTGGCTCCTCCAAAAGCTTCACACAAGCAGAACCCTTACTTCCTTTTCTTATTTCAACATTATCCTTAAAACTAGCACTCTCTTTTCCCTTTTATTAGCTGTGCACAAAGAAATCTTACCTGTGTTTAGGATGGTTAGCATACCTACCTCGCCGCACCAGCAAGCCGGCACAATGCGCAGCAATGCTAACCGCGCTCAGACAACTTCCACAAACAGTGACATCCTTAACAGCGACAGTATAAGGATAACAGATGACGTGGAATGTAACATGTACTATATTGGTGGGGTTCAAGTACAGTTTCCATTTAAACCGTATCCGTCGCAACTTGGGATGATGAACCATATGATCCGCGCACTGAACAAAGCACAAAACACTATGATTGAGAGTCCAACTGGTTCTGGCAAATCTCTGGCTCTATTATGTGCCACTTTGGCATGGAAGCGTTCACATGCGATGAAACAGAAGCAGCTACTAGCTAACATTTCACAGATTATACGCAAATTTTGTAAACACAACAAATCCCTGATTGTTGCTAGATACGCTGAGAATTGGGATTCTGCTGGTTCCGCTGCAGTAGAGGCTGTTGGCATTGACAGCGTTTCTGGATCTGATATTAAGACAAAAACTGAGAACGGTTCTGTGGATAAATCAAAGGCGGAGACTGTAGATAAATCAACGGTGGTGGCTGCGGATAAACTAGAGACATCGACTGCTGATCATAAAGATTCTACCCCAGAAGCCTGCAACGCTATACAAAAACTGGATGGCGCTGAAAAGCCAATGACTGGTACCAGCGCTGCGTTTCAGATCTCTAAAAAAGAGCTTGTCAAAAGCTCAAGCACACCACCAGCCACAGTTCTTCAAGAGCGTGCGCTTATATCTCGGACCGAGACAGTAGATTATATCCTTGACTTGGCAAAATCTAAAACTCCTGACGGCCTGACGGACGAAGACATTGCTATATTGACCAGTTACAAAGAGGCTGGAGAAAGTGTTGGCCACAAGCCGCGCATTTACTTTGGGACGCGTACACACAAGCAGGTAGCGCAACTAGTTGATGAGTTACGTCGAAAGACACCATACCGTCTAAGAACAGCAGTATTGGGAAGTCGTGCACAGACATGCATTCACAATCGTGCGAGTAAAGCCAGCAAGAATGGTGAATCAGTAGACGATGCCTGCCGTGCGCTTCTTGACGAAGATCGCTGTGCGCCCTTTCAAAGTTTTCGTCGGTTGATTGGCAACAAAAAACTTAGTGCTGGTGGTGAACTTGAAATTTGGGACCTTGAGGATATTGTTCGTTTGGGAAAAGCACAGTTTGCTTGTCCTTATTATGCTGGTCGCGAAATGGCAGAAACTGCAGAGTTGGTATTTTGTCCATACAATTATATTCTCGATCCTGGTGTGCGTGAAGCTGCTGGTATTAAACTTGAAGATAATGTTGTTATTCTTGATGAAGCTCATAACATTGAGAATGCAGCTAGAGATGCTGGTTCTTTTGAAATCACAGATCAGCAACTTTCACTGCTTGCATATGACTGTAGCGGAATGGTTGATGTGCGGATTTTAATTGTGGAGCATCGTCTTGTCATGGTTCTTGCTGAGACTCTCCAAAACTGGCTTCAGGGTGAGGAAATTGAATATGAGTACCGCGACTACGAAACTCAGACATCAGTCTGGCCAAAGCCGAATGTCTCGGTAGACGATCTTCTTCGCTCCCTTGCGTTGTCATCTGAGGTAATCCACCGGCTTGAGGCAGCATATAAGGCGATTGAGGCACATATTAAAGAGGTGCGCACACAAAAAGAACGCTTAAATGTAGCTGCTGTTATTGCCAGCAACCGCGAATCTTCTGATGACTATGACCAAGACTCCAGTGCAAATAACAGTATAAAACAGTCAACGCCTCATATATCCAGTGCTTCACAGAGGTTGATCGAGGGACTCTTGCGTGTACTACGTCACGTAGGCTCGGATACTCGATTTAGCCGTGACTACCGCATTGCTGCCATTAGATATCCGAATCCAGAACTGCGAGATACGCACAAGCGCAAACGTCACAGTGCAGTAGTACAGCCATTTATTAACACTATGTGTTTCTGGACTATGAATTCTGGTGTGGTGTTTGCAGAAATTGCAAGTAAGGCACGGTCAATTGTACTTACTAGTGGTACACTTTCGCCGCTGGAAAGCTATGCTTCGGAGCTGCAAATTGATTTTGGGAGTACTCTGGAGGCTAACCATGTTATTGATCCAAAACGTTTTTTTGCAATGTCTGTCGAATGTGGGCCATCAGGTACGCCATTAGAAGCAAAGTATAAGACTACTAATTTACTTCAATTTCAGGACGATATGGGCGTTGCAGTGGCCGAGATTGCCTCAAAATGTCCAGATGGCATGTTGGTGTTTGCGCCGTCATATGCTTTGCTTGGAAAGCTTTCAGCGCGTTGGGAGGCCACGGGTCATTTGGCAGCGATTCAAGAACACAAGGAGGTGTTTTTTGAACCACAGGGTGGCTCGAAGGATGATTTTAATGATCTTCTTAACCGCTATCGCAAGCACTTGCAGAGAGATAATGATGTAGGCAAGCCAGCTCAACGAGGTGCAGTGTTTTTTGCTGTATATCGGGGAAAGGCATCGGAGGGAATTGATTTTACAGATTATTATTGCCGCACAGTAGTCAATATTGGAATTCCGTACCCGGCGTTCAAAGATGTCAAGGTTGTTTTAAAGCGCGAGTATAATGATTCGCGCTCATACACCACAGCTGTTGATGGAGGCGCATTGCAGTCATCGCCCAAACAGCAGCCGCTGCTTAATGGATCAAAGTGGTATGATATTCAGGCTTTCAGGGCTATTAACCAGGCTTTGGGTAGATGTTTGCGTCATAAGAATGACTGGGGTGCTATTATCATGTTAGAGTCCAGATTCACATACCCATGGAATATTGCTCGCTTATCAAAGTGGGTTCGTGGTCATATGCTGATATATAAATCGTTTAATGATGCTAAGCATGACCTTAATGCTTTCTATGATTTTAGAATTAAAGAGGATTTTGTGTCTGAAGAAGCAACTGAAGATAATGCTTCAGTTGTTGATTTAACATTAAACTAAGAATTTTGTGTGTGTGTGTGTGTGTTTTAGTTGCCAAATTTGCTTAATGATATTTAGATGCTGTTTGCAAAAAAAAAAAAAATACTAATTTTTAAAATTGTGTACTTTCTAAAAGCTTTGCATAATGACCGCCGCACTTGACCAGAGCCTCTGGTGTGTCAAACTCGACAGCTTTGCCATGATCCATGACCAAAATACGATCACTATCCATGATAGTATTCAGGCGATGTGCAATAGTGATCACCGTGCAATCGCTAAATTCGCTGCGTATAATGGTCTGCATAAGCTGGTCAGTTTTAGAGTCGATGTTTGCTGTGGCTTCATCCAGGATTAAAATGCGTCGATGCCACAGCACAGCTCGACACAAACACAACAACTGCCGCTGCCCAACACTAAAGTTGCGTCCGTCAGTTTCTACCCACTTATCAAGCCCAATTCCAGTAACCCATGGTCCAGGTATATCATCGGAATCAGCCTTGCTAGCGATATCCTTTGTAGGCGTGTATTTACCAGTAGGAATGCTCAGTATATCTTCAATCTGGACAGTTTGAATTGCTTTCCAGATCTGCTTGTCAGTATATTTGCTTTCTGGATCCAAATTTTTGCGGACTGTGCCTTCAAATAGTGTCGGGTCTTGAGGTACAATACTAATAGATGAACGTAGCTTATGTAGTCCAATTGTACTAGTATCTATACCGTCAATAATAATGGTCCCACTTGCTGGTTCTACTATTCGAAGTAGTGCATATATAAGTGAACTTTTTCCAGCACCCGTGCGACCAACAACACCAATCTTCTCGTGGCCGCCGATGTGTAAATTAAGTTCTTTCAAGGACATATCCAGATCAGGACGATACTGCATGCTGTAGTTATGAATTTCTATCTTTCCTTCCTTTGGCCATTGAGACAGCGGAAGGGTAGAGCTTATCTCATGTGGTGCCTCTTGCTCTAGTCCGTCTGTATAAGCAATAAATTTTGAAAGCATTTGCTGTGCAGCTCCAGCAGACGTATTCTGGGATATAACCGTTAGTAAGCTACGCAGGGCTGCATTTGCCAGATCAACCATCACATGTATATTACCCGGACTTACAACCGCATTTGCAGAATTTTGTTCCCATTTTAGCTTCAAAAGCAGGCATAATGTAAGTAATCCGGCAATCGTATCCTGCATGATATTTTTTAGCCTATATACCCCTTGGACAACATACTCCATGTTAGAGTCATCTGCGCACAATTTTGAAAGTCTTTGGAGAAAAACGTCGGTTTTCTGATGGATGCGAACAATGTCATGGCCATCTACAAGCTCATATCCAAGGTCAAGTTTTACACGTTTAAATTGAAATACAGTCATGTTTCTAATACCTGCCGCTGCATTTCCCAAACCCTTGCTAATTTGATGCGATATATATACAAACGGAATAATCAGTATCAGCATCCAAGATACTGTTTTCATTATGCTTAACAATGAATAACTTGCCTGGAATGCACCATAAATTATAGAGCATATCATTACGGGAAACTGATAGTTGATAAGAGCTGCCTCCGAGTAAAACATTGTATTAATCGTATGTTTCGATAGACGCTCAAACATCGGGAGTGGGGTATAAAGTAATGTGTGCATAAGCCTATGGCGCATTTTGTTTAAACCTGGATAAAGCCACAATGTACTACGTACCCAGTTGCCCAAATTTGTTACCAGTGTGCGTGCCATCATAGATGATGCTGAAATTAATAGGAATTCTCTAAGCTTTGGTGGATCAAGATAAGTTCCAGTGGCTGTTACCAAGTCAATCCTTTTGCATTCTATATAGTAAATCAAGTATGCGCTGGCAAACTGGGTTGCAACACATAATCCAACTGCGACGTGGCCAGAAATAACTATAAATCTCCACAACATCTTTTTGTTGTAAAGCGGGACATTTAGCTCTGGTGCCACTGTAAACGTCCCAGCATCTTTATTTGGCTTTTCGTTGGAATCGTTTGTAGGTATAATTGGTTCTGTTGCAGTGTTGTCAGTCATACATTTAAACAATGCGTTGGTTTGTTCATTAACTGTTACAACACCTTCTGAGATAACAAGCACCTTGTTGCTCATCGGAATTACATATTCCGCATGTGTTACTAAAATGCGCGTCTTTTTAGCTAACAAACCTGTATCCGACAAAACATTTTCAATTATATGCCGACCAACAGTTGCATCTACAGCAGAAAGAATATCATCCAATACATAGATGTCTGCGTCCGTGTAAATTGCTCTACAATTTAAAAAAGTAATGTTGCAAGCATCAAACATGACACGGGTATTAGCAAATTAACAATTGCATTAACTATTAAATAAAATGTAATTTTCAATTAAGCATATAATGCAAATATGCTTTCTTAATACTTACCTTGCAAGTGCTAGTCGTGCGTTTTGTCCACCTGACAAATTTAAGCCTTTTGATCCGATTTCTGTATTATCCTTGGCGGGAAGTGCGCTAACATCATCTACAAGTCCACAGGCATAAATTACCTGGTTATAAAGTTTTTCGTCAAATTTACTTCCGAATAACACATTGTCACGAAAAGTTGCATTCATGATCCACGGCTTTTGGCTCACGTAGCCAATGGTTCCGTACACAAACCCAACTCCTTGGGGCATAATCATCTCTCTGCAAATAGCGGATAGAAGTGAAGTTTTGCCACTTCCAACTTTACCAACCACAGTTACAAATTCGCCATTCTTTATATTTAACGATATTGGCGCAATGGAAAATTTGTCATTGCCCCAATTAAAAGAACAGTTGTTCATAACTATTGAATTAGGTGTTGTTTTGGATTTAGGTTTGTGGCTGATTCTCTCTTTTTCATTAAAGTTAATCATGTGCTCAAAAGCCAGTTCCGCCCTCTTGATACCCTCCAGGGCATCAGGAATTTGTCCAAGACGCATGGTAAACTCTATTAATGAGTTAACCGATGTTGTTAAAATAGCCATATCAGAATACAACATTATTCCATCGTTTTTAACAAATGTAACAAGCATCAAACCCGAAGCAAGCTGTGGAAGTGCACTAGTGACAATATCAACTATACCGGATAGCAGGCGCAGATACAATGGCACTTTATAAGTGGTATCCGAAAATGGCTTTTCATGTGTAAATAGTGACTCCCAAGCGTATAACTTTATTGCTCTCATTTTATTAATAGGCTCGCCAAGATTTGTTGTAAAATCAGGTTGAATAGTTGCCTTATTGTTTGCTACTGTTCTTTCTACAGTTTTCTTTATTGCATGTTTAGCAGCTATACCGAATAGTACGACTACTACAGGAATTAACGATTGCCAACCAACTTTTGAGACAACAAAATACAAACTTAGAACCTGAGATAAAGTCAGCACTGCAGTGTTTATGAGCGACATTAATGAGGTTCTAAATGTAAATATTTTATTTCCAAGAATCATCTTTATGCTTTTAGAAAATTCACTGGCACAATTGTTATTGATGTACAGTTTAATGGCATGATTCGTAATAATATTCTGAACATAGTCCATCAGAAGATTAATGTTAGATGTGGAATAGCTTTCTACCAGCCTAAACAATCCAAGCGCAACCCACAAAGCAACTAGCCCAATACTGCGCCTTATCTCTTCATAGCTGTTGTCATTAAAGCTGCCAAATATGGAAACAAGTAGTAAGCTTTGGTATTGGGTAACCAGCTTTGCAACCAAATTTATTAGCATAAACAAAGCAAGTGGTACATATATTGACTGTAAAACCATGCTTAGAAGAGAACCATGGTTTTTGCTGTTTTCAAAATATTGGTTATGCAATCTCAAGTACGTTTTCTCAATATTTGCATCAAGATAATCACTTCCCATTTTATTGCCACTTTTCCATTTGGAAACAGAAGCAAAGGAATTTATATGTAAAAACTTTTTCGCATAAGTTAGAAGTAACTCTTTAATTCGATATGAAGTACATCTCCATAATAGCAAAGCAACAACAGCCAAATCAAGAATAGAATAGGAATCATATTGCAAATTCAAATTAGACATTGCTAATATCATTCGTGCTAGGCAAACAAATGCTAGCTTATATGAAAAGCCAGAATTGTTGCCAAAGCAACCACAAACAAGCGTTGCTTGTGCAATAAATGAAGTAAAATTTGCAAGCTCCAACAATGGACATGCGTTAAGCACAACAGCAGCTGCAAATATAGCTATACTGGCAATCTATATACAATAAAATAAAAATAAAACATTATAGTCATATACTTTAGCATAAACACCAGTATTGTGTTCACATTAAAACAAGCAAAAAATAAAACTTACCTTTTTGTTAGCTATGCAATAGTTTGCAATACTCAGAACGCCAAATCGGCTGGTAAGCTCGGCGGCAATAGTTACCATGTCCACCGTAAGTTTTGCTCTAAATAAACCAGTTTAATTATATGACAATGTTAGTTTTTAAGAATCTCAACACAGGATTTCTTTCTAGATTATTTAGTACAAAAAAAGTACTTACTTCATAGTTGTAAACAGTAGGCACGGTATAATGAATTGTTAATAAAATAAAATAAAATAAATCCTAGCTGAATTCAAAAATGATAGTGACGGTTGTCAACCAACACTTTTTTATATAAATGGAATGAGCCTACCTTTACAAAAGATCGGCAATAAAAGCACTCTTTCTTTGATTAAAAGTAAAACATGTGTAAGTGCGTCATCAAAGAAAGAATATTGGGGTAGGGTGTTTTTTGCTAATGAAAGACTGGAGTGTTGTAAAGGCCCCCTTTTAAGTAATTAATGACCAAAGTAAAAGCGAAGAAAGCAGCTAAATGACACTGCCTTTTTTTTTTTTTTAAAAAAAAAAAAAAAGCGTATTAAATCAATAGAAATTATTATTTTGATATAGATGAATTGGTGGTCTGTAAATAGATTGACTACACATCAGGTCTGGTCAAATCTTCTCAAATGCAAAAAGTTAGAGTAGATAAGACGTGTATAAAATTATTGGCAATCCAAGCCAATATTGTTCTAACTAGCATAAACAAAAGCATTTTTAAAGTTTTTTTATTGTAACAACTGGGCGGATACTACCTTTCAAATGTTTAAATTATATCAAATTTTTATTAGTTTATCCGACTTTATCAAGTGAAACTGTAAATATGTGGCAATCAGGGCAGATCCCGCTTTGTAAGGCTGCCTATCTCTCGGACCGCGGTATCAAAAGTTTTTTCTGGAGAAGAGGAGACCATCCGACGTTGCGCCAAACAAGATAGGAGCAGTGTCCGACCGCAAGAGATTTGTCAGCAACAATTTTCAATTAGTATTTCTGTTCTTAGCAGCAGCACTATAAGAAAGAAGGGGCAAACCTTTTATAGTTGGTGATAATAAACTAGGTTTTATTTTATGAGTTTCTTAGAGGCATCTTGCATCTGGTTTTTTGTTAAGAAAAGTAAATATCTTAGTATTTTTAGCTAGTGAGAGCGGGTGGTGAATAATTTTTGCATGGCGCTTGGTTTGGTAGAAACTACTAGTGTTTATCTTTTTATTGTGACATTTAACAGCAAAATTTATTTATGAGAAACTTAGAACTATTCAGGGATTTTTAGGGCCTATCTTCCACTGACCATTGCTTCGACCCGATTTGCTTATCACCAGTAGAACCTTGCACCTTACCTTTTATTTTGGATACGGTATCCCTGCCAAGCATATCAAACAAAAAGACTGAAACCTACCTTGGAAAACCAACGACATATTGTATGGTATGTCTTTAAAACTACCAATTTATTTATGTTAGTGCAAAATTATTAGTAAAATATGTTTATAAATATATCTGTATATTAAGTGTATAAAGTTAACATAATTTTCACTCCATGTTTTAAATAAATATACGCATGCCGGTGGTAATTTTACGTTAAATGTTAAATTTTTGTCAGCAGGTTTTAGAATAATAACTTTAAAAAGTTACATAACATATCTAACTCAAGTTAATAATAATTTTGGCAAGAAAATCTAAAAATTATATAAGCTAAATTAAATTATAAACTAACAGTTATTTTCTGTTAATATTTATATTGTTACTTTGAGTAATTTTTTACTTTTTAAACAATATGTATAGTTAAATTTTTAAATTAGAATGCTTGTACATTTAAACTACAAGCTTAAATTTGTATAACAATGCCAAGTATAAAAGGAACTTGTTTTAAGATAATTTTAAAGCAAAACGGCTAAGATTTTAAGCTATCACGTTTGTTAGGCTGACATACAGGTTTTTAATTGTGCTAGTAAAAATTCTGTTACACATAAACCAAAAGAGTTAATGCTGTAAGCTAATAACAAATAATAAATAATAAAGTATTGTATACAACTAGCTTGAAAAAAGCAAAAAGTTTGACACACTTAAACAAGGAATACAAATGCTTATTAAAAAGGACAACTTTTTTTTTTTTGGACATTATCTGTCCAAGTGATGTGTTCTTTTCAATTTGTTACGCCAATTAAAATTTATGCAAAACCATACACTTAAACCAGAAGCACGACGGGCATGCATGCTGCATTTTATGCAAAAAAAAAACAACCTCAATTTAATGAATGAACGCGGGAAAAAAGTGGAAAATGCTGCTTCTTTATTTTAACAATAAGAATGGGTTTTTCTTTAAACATAAACATTGCAAAAAATAAATATGCTTGAAAAAAGCACAAATATACACTTTAATCTATATGTTTATCTTGCTGACATGCTTTTTGTTGTTTTGTGTTTAAATTTAGGCTAAGTCTCTTTTTCCGCAAAAAAAGCTTAACAATAGTTAAAACATAAACAAATGGTTTTGATTTTGTAACACTTGGTTTAACACTAAATGTTTATTGTTCTTGTTGGTCACAGGATATAATCATCAAAAAAGCATGAAGCATTGCTCTAACTTGCAATTTAAGTAGGTGTTCTATTTGTAAATTTGGCAACGACACGTGGGTTATGCAACCCAAGTATAGGCATATGAGAATTGTTGCAAGAAAACCATCGGCAGATATGCTGCTATTTTTATAACTAGAAAATATTATGCTCAATAATAAAGTCTGTTTTTATTGAAATATTACAAAAAAAACCCCTTGTGGAGAATTTGCCATAAATACAACGTATGCATGGTTGTAAGATATTCAGTTTCTTATCTTCCAATAAAGCTTGCTATGCAGCAAGAAAAACCCGAGTATCCTATTATTATTTTTTTGTCCACGCTAAACTTACCCCGAAGCTTGTTGCACAGCAAAATCATGATACAAATGTAAAAGCAAAGCAACCAAACAATGTTCTGTTGTATGCAGGTTTTTTCTCCGACTTCTTATTGCTTTTATTAAACATCAGTTCTCTGTGCCATATTCAAAGCAAATAAACTCAAAAACAGAGGCAAGTGAGAAACCTGAAACATATGTGCAAGTCTAATGACTTCT
Organism: Coemansia reversa NRRL 1564; assembly: GCA_002705745.1. NCBI lineage: Eukaryota > Fungi > Kickxellomycota > Kickxellomycetes > Kickxellales > Kickxellaceae > Coemansia > Coemansia reversa. The sequence continues at coordinate 20,755 of KZ303546.1, read as the reverse complement.
TTATCATATGATATATTGTGCAAAATTGTTATTCTTTATAGGTATAATAAGGTCAATATGTTTATGGCTTCCAAGAATGTAAAAGATGTCTCAGCTATTGTAAGCAACTAAAACAAAGTCATGTCTCAAACAATGGCTTATGTCAGAATATTTGACAAAAAAGGGTAGTTGATTCTTTACATTAAGGTTGGTCCAATTCAAGTATAAAAGAACTAAACAGCCGCCTACGAACAGTTTTTTTTACTATCAATACAACCAAACCCGCCTAATTTTTTTTTAAAACATTTAGCTTGCCAAAACACACAGCAACATTAACCTTTCAAGAGAGTAATAACTTTTCAGAATCTTCTAATCATGCAGTTTATCAACTTTTCTAGGCCTCAGCGTGACATTGATACCCGCGATAGAACTGGCGGTCTTACTCCTGAGGAAGCTCGTGAATACACTGTCACTTCCTAAGCGCTTTTATTTGAGCAACAAATAACAACCATCTTAACAAATCAGTTAACTATTTACTTACCATGTAACACAGAACTTTATTTTCTGACGTTAATAAAGCAAAATATTTGTGATTAAAAATTGAACAAGTGACATTGTATTGAATGCCAAAAATGTACAACTAATTTAACTGATTTTACAACCATTGACTTGATTTTACTAAATTAAAGAAATAACCGACTGGTGCGGCAATATGCACCTAAATTTTTTTTTTTGCAAGATTTGCAAAAAAATATTTTTGAGTATTTGGAGATAAACAAGTCTACGCTTCTTAAAAAGCATGCAAAATAAAAGAAAGCAGACTAAATTCCCGAACAGTATCTGCAAACACGCGTAACTGTACAAAACCTTTACTAAAGTTTGTCTATTATGTAAAGTAGCTAATAAATACATATACTATATTTGATATTAAATAGTGAATACCAGTTTCCAATAAAAATTGTTTTACTAGACCTAGTTTTTGTAAGGTTTTGCTAAAACAGCATGAGTAGCTTAAAAACCATACTCTCTAGCCTCCTCGGGTGTTACACCATCACGCGGCTCGCTTGTTGGATAGTCCCGCTCGTTTGGAAAAGACATGCTTGCGTAAAATGGTAGCAATCTGTAGATGCAGTTGCAATACTTTGGGGGTTATAGTTGCTTAAATGTACAGGCAAAGTAGTGCACGTAAAATTCAGATTTAAAAAGCAACTCATATATAGTATTTTTAACTGTGGGAACAGAGAATATCAGTCAAAGCCAAGAAATACTGTTCGATTTATAACTGTTTGGCGGCGTCTTATAATCAATTTATACAGCCAGTCGGTGGCAACCATATACGATTCTATAATGTTGGTTCATTCTTCGAAATGAAGCCACAGTGAAGGCCTTGGCTGCTTGTTTTTAGAGCAAGATCTGCAAGGTGTTTTCTTTGTATTGAATTAAAGTTAAAAAACGTATTCTTTGGCAGTGGGAACTTTGACAAATATTGCATTTTTCTAACATTGGATTTGGAACAAGAATTCCTATGGCATGCACAATAGAGTAATACGCATGACTGGCGTTATCCGCTTGCGGTTAACAAAAAATTTATGTTTTATACCCCTTATCCCAGAACACCGAATGCTTTATGTTTTATTATTCTGTCTTTTTCACACAAAAATAAATAAATTTATGACGCATATGGAGGTCTTAAAGATGTTGGGACAAGACAAATAAAAAAGTCGGAATGTTTTCCGTGAGAGAATTATTACGACAAATAAGAAGCATACTCTGGATGTGTGGATATTTAGATTTCGAAAAAGGTATGCACAAATAATAAGCATACGCAATGTATTGTAATAATCTGAGAAAAATTTAGGTAAACATCTGGGTAAACAGCCGCATACTGCACAAACTATTTCGCATTCCGGATACAGATATATAAAAAAGACACAATGCTGCATTCTTCTTCCATATTTAAGCTTTAGGCAATAATATGGCCGAAAGTGCGCAATAACAGCAAATTGTTATAATAATAATAAAAATACGAATGAATATAGCGGAAACTCCCATTCTTGTAGCAGAAAGACATTACCACATATTCCAAATTAACAAAGAATACTTCTTCTCACCATAGAGTCTGAGTAATGTGAAAAAAAAAAGGTGGAATAGAAAAAAAATTGAATAATGCTATTTTTGGATTAGGAAATGAGAATGATTCATGAAACATTTGTAACCGTACAGTACAGACTTAAATTAAGCAACAAAAAATAAGCAATTTCCAAAATCTCATTTCACCTCATTCCCTTTTCTCTCCCTCAATCCCCCATTTTTGACACTCCGCCATTACCCAGTACTTTTTTTTTTTGTTTCTTATTTATTCTGCAGAGACGTGCATGCATGTAATGTGGATGTATGGATGTGTGGATGTTTCTTATTCTTCTGCAACACATAAATCGATTTTTGGTTTTGTGTTGCCAACAATACTCGGCAATTTTTTTTTGCCCTTCTTCCCCCCTTTCCGCACTTTATGCATATATCTAATTGAAAAAAATCTGGGGTATTCTTCATCAGCTGTTGTTAGTTTTGAAACACTTCCAAGATTAGTAATTACTACTAGTATAATCCTGAAATAAAAAGCACTTAATGCAGTTTATACCTCGACAACTAAATAGATTAGAAATTAAGCACCGTCACTAACTTTTACAAATTAAAATTGGATGTAATTCTTCCTTTTATGCTTGGCGATAGTAAATTTGTGATAGCCTTACACGCTGCAAATATCACAGAAAAACTAATACACTGTAAAATATGTCAACGATTTTTTTTTTTTTCAAGTAGTGATTATATTATTTTTTTAATTTTTAAAATTTTTGATCCGGCAATTTCCACGACATATTAGCACCAACAGTATAAATGGCATCCAACACTGATTCAATAGCATCATCCGGGCCTCCATCTATGCACTTACAATAACTCTCATAAACTTTTAGCGTAGCCTGAGCATCCTCAACACTAGAATGTTCGCGAGTCTGGATTGACTTTCGGTAAAAATACCAATACAGAAAGCGCAACGATATCGGCCGAATATGACTGGGTGACTGGAATAACAGCATCGTATCTCGCTGTAGTGCAATTGGCACAGAAATATTGCATACACGAAAGTCGTGCTTCAACCCATGTCCGATAAACACGCATTTGGAATCGACCAAAAGCCGCAGCTTCTTGTAAACCTCCTTCATTGTAGAAAGCCTATATGGCGAAATGCCCACAGTTAAATCGCCAGCATGAATACCCGAATACAATGTAGCCAGATCAGCAATTGGTCGTGATATGGCAACATAATCATCAATAAACGGAACGCCATGGAGATCGCCCTCATTAGCACGCACTGCACTGAGCCGTGCCAGTGCATGCATTGGTGGGCGATGCAGACTGCGAGTGCCATCGGAAAATACCTCCATCTTAGCCTCTTCCAGCACAACAAACTCGGCATCCAAAGCACACTTGAACTCGCCACGCTCGAGCAATCCTGCCTCGGCCTTTGATAATGGAACTGCCCTGTTGCGCATCCGCGCATTGTTGTTGTTCTGCAATGGTGAAGGACTACCCAAGCGACCAGTGTTGCTGCGTTGAAAGTAGGACGATTGCTGACGCAGCTGTTGTTGGTGTTGCAGCTGCTGGGAGTCAAGAACAGATCTTGGAGTCGTAAGAATCTTGGAGCTAATTTTGTACGGATGCTGGTGACAAACTGCATCAACAACTTCTTTTAGCTGCTGACGCTGAGTATTAGCGTAAATGGCAATCGACGGCTCACGCCACCAGTCATACAATCCAACAACAGAGTCCTCAGCGACTGGTTGCACAAGAAAGTCATTGAAGAGTAACCAGGTAGCCGAGTTTTCGGGATCGCGCACATGTACGATTAGATGTTCCGGTCCACGGCGCACATCGCGGATACTCGACACTAGCGCAACAAGCTCAAATCGCCCATTTGCATCGTCCAATACGTTTAGAGGTCGAGACTCGTCATCACCCGCAATAATAACAGCGGTGTCTGAGTCGTCTGCTGCCCGCACTCGTACAGATTGATCTACAGTATCGTCATCAGCCCCCACACTAAGCTCAAATGCGGTAGGTAGCGTCATCTGCCACGAGCAACCATCCTCTTTCGCTCCAGAGCCGACCTGGGAGTTCAATGCACTACTAGAAACAGCAGCAGAAGAAGTATCTGCAACGGCAAGTGTAGAAGAGCTACCTGTAGCAACCGATCCACCAACATTGGATAAGGACTGATTCGACACAAGCGCCGGAAAGTTTAGAGCCAAGTACCCAACCGGTACACGCGTAATACGCTTCTCAGTCTGCAGTAGTTGGAACTTTTTGCAACACGCGCACCAGGCACGCGTAGTCTCAAGCCGAGCCAAAGATCGTTCAATAAGCCCAAGCATATCTGCTTTTCTGCTTTTGCGCTGAAATTCAGCGCGCTTTACCGAAACCAATCCGCCCGCAAGAACCGAAGCCAAACCCGCCGTACCTTGTGGTGGCTCCAAATCAACTGAAAACACATGCGACTCTCGGTCGTTCGCAGCCTTGCACACTGGACAAGTAGTGCGAGTCTGTTGAGGAAAACCAAACACATGCTCTACAACGCGCTGCTTCGGAGCATCGCCATTATCGGGCTTCAAATGGTAGAGAGGGAGTTCCGAAGTTGGCCACTGGGATTCGTTGTTTGTCTGCTCCAAGAAAAACCGCATTAGACGCTGAGCCAGCAGCGCATACGATGGCCCACTATTCCCTGCACCTGTGCTCACTGGTGCCGATGTTGCTCCCGCCGCAGCCGCAGTATTCCCATTCAGTTCTTCAAGAAGCGCCAGGGCTGTGGCCTCAGGTCGTTCGGACAGCACCCGCAGCAGCAGTGTCGCATGACAACTGGCACCATCTGCAGACGCAAGCATCCTAAATAAAAGCCCCAGCTGACAACTCAGGCAGTTGGGCTCTGGGCAGTTACCTGCACAGTGTGACAACATCAGAGCGCGGAACTCAGAACTAAAGAACAGCAGCTGCAGCAATGCGTTAGCATAAGCGTTGCTGATATTTCCCTCAAGTCCGCTCCACCGCGTTGAGTTGTACAGCGAAAAGTCAAAGTCCTCCACTCCAAATCGTGAATACGCAATGCGCATCTGTTGCATGTGCTTGGGCACTTTTCCACCTGACGCACTCCCTGCTACAACAGTCGCTGGTTTTGATGCTGGGCTGCCTATTGCAGAACGAGACGATGCTGCATTAACCCCAGCTTCACGCAAAGACAAAGGTGCACTTCCATATCCCGAAACGGCGCCATCGCCTGCAACAAAAGAAGGCACCGGCGAAGGATTTGCACTCTGGCCCCACCGCCGCTGCTGCGAGAGAAACTTAGAACGGCCGTGGGTCAGCTCACCGTCGTCGTCCATGGCCGCTGCGCCGCCCTTCCAGCGCTGTCGCCACCCACGCCCAAAGTGCTGCTGGTTGCGCCGCCCTGTGCGCGGATTAGGCGCATATCCAACCGCGTCCATCATCTTTAAGCTCCCAAGAATCCCAGGGTCCACAAAACTCACAGGCCGCCCTACATCCCATCGCTCGCTGGACATGCGCGACAACAAAGGCTCGCGGATTGCTGGCATCTCCACACAAGACAGTGAGACTGACTCGTCGTCTATAGACACATCATGACCACGCGGAAACCACTCGCTGGGGTTTAAACCGTCGTCGCGCTCAAGTATATCCGCCACTCCACCGTCACGACTAAGTTGCGGGTGGTCCGACGATGACCACACATGTAGGATTCCTGCAGTATCTGCTACGAGTGCCGCCTGCCCCGAAGGCGTGACGCAGAACGCTGACATAAACGAGTACTCATCTAGAGCAGGTTCAATGTATGGAGGGCCCATCTCCTGACCACCTGAAGCAAGTGTACGAGTCTCCGCATACCCCGAGTCGTGACAGATCCACAGTTCGCCATCACATATCTGGAACCGAGATGGTGCAACTACAATACTCTCATCCTCTTCAACACCCAACTCAATGGGAGCCAGCGGCTGCGAGAGATTGCGCACATCGTAGATTTTAATTGTAGTGTCAGCAGCCGCTGTCTGATACGAAGAATCTGAACCCGAACGCGTACCACAGGCATATATATTCCACTCGTGCATGGTGAGGTCGGCCACAGAGCCGCTAAACGCCGTAGCAGCCTGAACCAGATTGAAAGCAGCCCGCGGGTCCCTTACCGCCAACATACCATCAGCCGTGCCCAATACCAGACGCTCTCTTTCAAGCAGCGCTACAACCGAGGACATCTCCACTGATGCGCGCTTAACCAGGCGACCAGTAGCCAAATCCAACAGCGAGCCAGCCCCTGCAGATGTGCACACAAAGGCTTCCGTCTTTGATTCTTGGCTTACTGCTGCAGCTGTGAAGCCGTCATTGGGGGAAGTTGTCCGTGCAAAAAGCTTGCGACCACCGTTTGTTATCACCTGTACCGCGTCGTCGGATTGCACAAAAACTTCTGTTTGAAGCGGACATACGCGTCGAATTGAAGTCTGCGCACACAGAATGCTCGTCTGTCGGTCCAGTGGTGCCCCTATTTCACTCATTGTAAAGGTCGTCAGTCTACCGCTACTGTCGCCTGTGTATATTAGCTCACTGCTTGTACTTGCTGCAACAGCAAATATTGGCCAAGCTGCACTCTCCTCGTCAAGAGCATCCCAATTCTGTGTGTATTCTATCCATCCATAATCGTCCATTTGGTTCTTCAATTATTATTTTTCAAACTATATTTTTTTTTTTGTTTGTAAGAACCAATCGGAAAAAGGAAAGTGAAAAGCAGGTACAGTTTTAGGCAGAAAAGAATAGAGCCTCTCGGGTCGATTTGAAAATGGGCTGTAATACATAAAGCACTTTTGCCTAATCGCCAACTGTAGAAAATAGGGCCGCACAGACAATAGAAAAGACATGGTGTGGTCCCTTGACAAACAACAAGAAGGCAACACTTGGGGGGGGGGGGGTGGATTTCACTTTCGTGAGGCAACCCCACCGAGTCAGATTTTGTCGGCAGCCTCAATAAGCTTATTATAGTCAAACAGATCAGGGTTCTGGTTGAATTGCTCTAGCAGACTGCGTTTTGCTGGACCGCCAGTGACATAAAACTGCTGCATCTGCAGGGCCAAATACTGGGCATTCTGAGTATCGATAAGTCTAGCCTCCGAGTCAATTTCACCACGCATCAACACCAAACCCTTAGAATCAATAAAGTCAGTATAATGCGTCAGAGTCAGAAACGGCCGGGCATGCATTGTGTTGGTCTTGTACTCGAGTAGTGAAGTAAAGTATACCTGATGATGATCGAATTGCAAAAAGAAGAACTCTATGCCTTCACTACGTGGTAACGGCAACACGAACAGAGGATTCTTCTTGGCAACCAACAAAAGTTCACGATATGTTGAAGATGGAATTGATGCGGAAATCATATCCTTGGTTGCATGATAGCGCGTCCAAATCTCACCCGTATCTTCTGCGCTCTTATCTTCGAGAAGATCCATTCGCATGATCTGGGAAAGTGACTTTGTACTCGATGGTAGGTTATTTGCACTCTGGTGGGAGTTACGATCCAGTCTCCGCTTGCCGCTGTCGGCATTTTTAGTCAGCGGTGCTTTTTTCAAAGGCTGTGTTGTCGCAGTGGCTGCAGTGCTTGCAGCGCTCAGGTTACTTAAAGATCTGTCTGTCTGTTGTTGTTGCTGGCTGTGCGTTTCCTTTTTGATTTTTTGCCGCAATTCTCCTACAGTCTCCACACCTTCTTCACGAGCGCGCCGCAACAGCTTTTCGCGGTATTTTTCTTCGTAGTCGGGTACATGCGACATTTGTTTCCGACTACCACCAAAGGAAATCAGCGGCAGAAGCCTACTCATCGTCAGTGGTGAAGCATGGCTTGCCAACCGAATACCACTACTATTGTCAGTTGAGCATGTCACAGAAAACAGTGTTTTTCGCGAACAAACAAATGCTCTTCCAATTCCGAACATTATTTTATCTTTCAAGCGGCTACTGAGACCATCAAAATCACACTGGTACGGGGAGAAAACGATAGAGGGGTAAAGACAAACTGGGGGGGAAAGATTTAACTATAAAAAAAAATTTTTCTTTTCAACCAGAACCTAGAAACCTGCAAAAAAAAAAAAAAAAATTATTAGACTCGTACTTCTTTTTGTTAAAAGTTTTTTTTTTTATTGGATTTCTTAAATGGTGGCAAAGACAGCGCTGGCTCCGCAGCCAGATACCGAGGCTAAGAGCGGCGGATTGGAGGATTTTATTAGTTTGAACTTTTCGTCTTCCGAAGAAGAGGAAGAGGGCGAGGAGGTGGAAGACGACAACAGCAATTCTAGTCAACTTGTCGGAAAGAAACGCAGGCAACGTGACAGTGACGATGATAATGAAGAAGAAGGACTTGATGCGGATGGAAGCAAGCACCAGTCCACAACTGCCAGCTACCAGAAATGCTACAATGGGGTACCTTTACCACCCTGGCTCAAGGGTACACGACGCCTGGGACATGGAAAGCGCCCAGATATCAGTGAAATGTTAAACGAGGAGGTGGAGAAGTTTACCGCATACATTTCTCCCACACCCGAAGAGCATCAGATGCGTCAATGGGTAATTGAGCGCATGCAACGAGTTCTGGACAGCATGTATTTACCTGGAATTACTCCCATTGCCAAGTGCTTTGGAAGCTTTGAGACGCAGATGTATTTACCAACCAGTGACATTGACATGACTGTTATGCTTTATGATACGAGATCAATGAGTGTTTCTGAGAATTACTCATACAAGGAAGCGATTCAGAAATTCTTGTACTCACTGGCTGGTCATATGAGAAAGAATGGTTTCTGTACTAATTGTCAGGTTATTGCTCGTGCTCGTGTTCCTATTATAAAAACAAATGAGCGAATATCCGGTATAGCTGTCGATATATCTATTAATGCTGATAGTGGTATGAAGAGCGCTGCTGTACAACGTTCACTTTCTGAAAACACATATCCAGGCTCACTTCGACCTATAGTACTTGCAATTAAGCAATTCCTATATCAACGGTCTATGAATGAAGTTTATACTGGTGGTTTGGGTTCCTATGCAATAACTCTTCTTGTTGTAAGTCTTCTTCAGATGCATCCACGTATTCGTTCTGGTGGATTAGATGTATCAAAGAATTTGGGCGTTATTCTAGTCGAGTTTTTCGAATTATATGGGAAGCGTTTCAACTACGACAATACTTGCGTTGGTGTTTTGGAACAGGGTCAGTATTTATGCAAACGGAGAAAAGGCTTTTATAATCCCACCCAGCCATACTTGCTTTCTATTGAGGACCCTTGTGATCCCTCTAATGATGTGACAAAGGGTACACATGGTATAAACCGCATAAAACAGACTTTTGGTGGTGCATACGATCTCCTCAACAATGCAATATTTGCCTATCATCAGACACGCAAATTTGGCAAGCCTATTAACGATACACTCAGGGATATTGCTGGTATCAAAGCTCCTGGTACCAACAACACCAATGGTAATGCTCCGAATAAAAAGCGTGTACGCGCAGATGATGGTCGTTCAAGGATACCAGACCCTGATGATGCACTAACTTTTAACAGCGATCCATGGATTCCCGTATCTTTCCTATCTAGTATTCTACATATTGATTCGCGCGCAATAACTAAGCGTTCACATCTTGTGCGGACTTTTAACCAAGGAATCATGCAGAAGGAATTGGGTGTTCAGTACATGCCACAATTGGTAAATTCGTTACCTCAAACTGTTAAAGTTCCAAATGGGCATCAGAAAGCTGTCAATCCAGATGATACTAATAATGGATCAACTGACACTGGTTCTATTGACCCTATTGGTACAGCACAAGAACAAATTACACGCATGGTATTTGATTTCACAGATAAAAATTCTAGCAGTAACCAAGCATCTCATTCTACGCAGGATCTTATTTCTCCTATTGTTATTGAAAGCGATGGGGAGTTGTTGGAGGACTCCGATGCTGAGGTTGTTCACTCAGATAGCTCAGCTGCAAGCTTGGAGGACTACTAATGTATATTCTGTTTTTCTTTTTAGCAAAAAAAAAAATGTAAGCATTTGAGAATATTATTTTCATGGCAACTCAGCATGGAGGCTTTGCATTAAAAAGTATTGTTTGCTTGTGGTTGACATTGCTTTTGCACTGTATACAGTGGAGAGGAAGGCACCCAGTAGCAATTACCATGGCATAGTACATGATTAACTGTGACAATCAACAACACTGATAGTGAGATCCAGAAAACAGTTAGCAACAACAAGATAAGCCTGTATCCATTTTCGGCGCTTTCAATTGCATTTAGTTTTCCTATGAGAGTGTCATATAAAATTATTTTCTTTATTCATATGCTTGTATATCTGTATGTTTATCCGAACCTAAATAAATTTGATTAACGTGATATTGCGCTTTGTAATTATCCAGAAAAATAAATGCTAGGCATGGCTGGGTAAAAAAAAGGTGAAATATGAATATCTCTCATAACGACAAGAGCTTTCCTTGAATGCCTAGCAGTTCTACTTTTGTAAATAAAAATTTTGATAATCCTCAACAAACACATAGGTACATTAGAATATACTTGATATTCACATCCTAGCATACTGTACTATCAATAGTCTTTTTTATAAAATATGTATGTTTGATAATAAATCATTTAAGGTTTCTAAAATTTATTAGAGGTCACTAAACTTAAAGAAAAAAAAATTACGCACTACTACTAATGATAATGTCACCCTGATCGGATTAAGAAATACACACTTTGTAAGCATCTAAATGGCTGTGGCTGTGGCTATGTAAAGCAATGAGCCCCTACTATAAAAATCGATGATATGCACAGTCAGATATGGTATAAAAAAAAAAGAGAGAGAGAGACATGCTCTTGTTTGCGTACTAATAACAACAAGCTGTGAGACAAACTCAAGCCATCCCTATAGCTCAAAGGTGGCATAAAACCACGCACACGCACATGCACACGCACGCACACGGGTTATTTCGCCATATATGGACAACGCCACTTTAAACGCCAGCATATTTCAAGGTACAAATATGACCATATCTGTTATTGCATATGGCTAAGCATTATCTCTCTATTTTACTTTTTACAAAAATGGCGTATTTATTTTGCTAACCATTGTTCACTGAACTTGCATATGTTTCTCAAAACCCGGCGATCTTCTGTTCCCAGCGACCCGGTGTTTGTTTTGTGTACCTGGCTACTGTTTGTGTATGTGACAACATCTATGCAACTATTGTCGGCAAAAAAAAAAAAATTGTTTTTGACGGAAGGAGGGGGACAACAGGGAGATATATAGAAAAAGAGTCCAGAGCCAGTAACGAACAATGTGTCTAGACTGCGCAGCTCTCCCCATCCCACTTACGACAAAAAAAAAAAACACACACACACACTAAAAGTTACCCGATGACATTTTTTTTGTTACTCACTAGATCCCTATAAAACCCCAACACCCTCGGCTCCGATACTTTTCAAAAAAAAAAAAAAAAAAAAAAAGTTTATTACACTATC